>JAECUM010043558.1:0-54185 GCA_016617855.1 Megalonaias nervosa
GTCAGATTGCAACTCCTAGCAACTATTGCCCCATTACCCTGACAAGTTGTGTGTGCAAAACAATGAAAGAATGGTCGATTCTCGGCTTGTATGGTGCTTGGAGACTAATCATTTAATATCTCCTTTTCAACGTGGCTTTCTATATGGCAACAGCACCAATGACCATTTGGTTAGACTGGAAACATTTATTCGCGACGGTTTTATAAAGAAGGAACATTTAGTAGCGGTTTTCTTTGATTTAGAAAAGGCCTATGACATGAAATGGAAGTACGGGATACTGAATGACCTGCACGATCTAGGTCTAAAACGCCATCTGCTCTCGTTTATATCAAACTTTCTCTCAAACAGGGAATTCATGGTACGAATAGGTTGTACCCTCTCAGATATGTACGAGCAGGTGATGGGTGTCCCCCAAGGCAGTATTTTATCTGTGACGCTTTTCAACATCAAAATTAATAGCACCACCAAATGTTTAGCTCCTGGTGTGGATTGTTCTCTATACGTTGATGATTTCTTAAGATGTTATCGTTCAAAGCAAATGCATACAATTGAAAGACAACTAAAACAAAATATAAACAAGATTCAAAATTATGCCAGTGCCAACGGTTTCAAATTTTCAAAGTCAAAAACAGCATGCATGCATTCCTGTCATTTACGAAGACACCATGACGAACCTAGACTTACGCTGGACGAAACACCTGTACCAGTTGTTGAAGAAACAGAATTTCTAGGTATCATATTGAACAACAAACTGACCTTCGTTACACGCATAAAGAACTTGAAAGCTAAATCCTTGAAATCTCTTGATTTACTTAAAGTAGTAGCTCACACTGACTGGGATTCTGATAATAGAGTCAACCTCAATTGATATAGAACTTTTATTCTTTCAAGATCTTCAAACTAAAATGCAGGATTTCGTTTCGGGCTCAATGTTCCTTTCAAGGAAATTATATAACACTTTTTCTGTGAGAAGCCCAACAGGTTATTCATTCATAATGCGAGAGAAACCCGATCTACATTTAAGCAAACCCGTGCTTCCGGATATCGAATTATTTGAAGCAAGGTTTTTACATTTTAAACAAGAAAAGGATAATGTCCTTGACATGACAGTGCCGATCATCACAATTAAAAGAATTCGCTGTGTTTGAAAACCAAAATGCTGAAATCTAGTTATCGCCCAAATCAAAACCAAATATAAAACTGGGTAAATAGCTAGTTATTTAGATTTGTAGATTAACACATTAATGGACTCTTGAACGCTTGTCGTAACTGAATCGAGAAAATTACGGTCCCTTTCTTGTACTAAGAGGTCATTGACATGCATTAAGTCCTAAAAGCTTCACTTCCAAGTGTAATAACAATATGACGTAATCAAATGGTATAAGCTCAACCACATAAAAATGTATGAATCGAGAAAATTATTAAGGTATGCTGTTGCTTAAATAGGGCGTGTTGATAGACTGATGAACTCAACTTCCTTGTCTGAACGAACATCTTTATATGAAAAAGAGGTGTTAAATATCGTATTGGGTCTTCGAAGACAAAACCAAGTTGTTGATGGCTACTTTAACGACCTTACAGCTGCAGCTAATTAGACTATGCAAATGGAACTTGATCACAGAACTCTCTTAATTCGTGTTTCTAATCAATTAATGAGTTACTTTCGTTCTAAAAGAAACCAATCTTATTGGAATGAGGTAATTTACCGTTATTCTCAACATAGCTGTAAAACTGTGATAAACATCAAATAGAATGAAACATACTCGTTCGATTGGAGTAATAAGTATATTCAAGTATAGTCTAGAATGGTCATTACGTAACATTTTCTTATTCACTGAAGCAAGGAAGAGGCTTTGTTGTCTCCAACAGTATGTTAGCAGCATTGTTTCTGAGCAGAAATGCACAAAACAATTTAATTGCATGTGCAACTGATAAGACTGCAGAGCCATTCCTACGCTCCTCAATGTCTGCTTCTAACAGAGCCATTCCTACGCTGCACAATGTCTGCTTTTGAAGACCAGGAGACTGCTAGGAAGTGTGCAAGATGGGATTTACCCGGATAGGTGTCTACATGATGTATCCAACGGGGGATCGTAACGGCATTTATGTAACCTGTGCCATGGATGCTACTGGTGGAGGTTGGACTTACATTGGTAAGAAGTGCCAGCATCGCTCTTGAGATCTTTGACGACTGAATAGATTATAAGAAGGGCCTTGATTATACGAACTAATCAAATGGCTTGGATATGATTACATTCCTCCTCCTACAGATCAATTACTCATCTGCAACGAAAATTCGTAATAAAGCATTTTGTTTTAAAAAAAAAAAGACTTTTGTAACAGGTCTCGAGTAGTTCCTTACCCCTACTGAATAAAATGTAATAATATCAAACTGTATATAGGGTATGAAGGGTCCTAACGTGACGTCCAATTGACGTGCATATACATTGTTCATGTAACATCCTATTAAAATACCGTTCTTTGTGAATCAATACTTATACATGTCTGTTCCCTTTGCTTGAACCTGAAAACCCCGATGCAGCAAATATATAAGTTTTAGATGCATATTAAGTGAGGTCAATTTTTGTTTCCTATGGAAATTATAAATTAGTTTTCCCTTACTTGTATTTGCAATAAATTGATCTTCTATCTGCTGAAAATGTTAGAATGTCTTTAGGCGAGACAGGTCTTCATATGTGAACTATGGTTTTGTGAAAATGCTCACTCTAACAAGAATAATCTTGATCGAGATAAATATTATTACCTTGATATTAACCACTTAAAAGGGGGCCCCGAGTGACCGAGTGGTCTAAAGCGCTCTCCGTTACGGATCACTGTCATCTCACCTCTGTCTGCGTGGGTTCGAGTCTCGGATTCTGCCAATGTGGATATGTGAGTAAGCTTGCCAGTAGCTCCTCGTGGGTCGGTGGTTCTTTCCGGGGCTTTTCCGGTTCTTCCTCCACCATTAATACTGGCCGCCATGTATAGCCTATCGTGTGCTGAAAAATGGCATTAAACCCTACAACAACAACAACAACAACAACCACTCAAAAAGCAGATTGTAATAGAGAGAACAATCATTGATTAACATGAGGATTAAATATCGATTATACCAGTTGACAATAATCCTGAAATCGACTCTTATTGTGATCAGCACGTGCCGATGATGCTACATATATCACTGTGCCGGGCGACACATTTAGGAAAATAAGTGAAAACTTCGTGCATTCAGCTGAATTGGAATAATTGTTCCGGATCCATTCACGATTGGTTTGTTCTCCATGATATTGGATAAATCACCATGCAATAACTGTTCTTTGCTACGGAAGATAAAACAGCAACGAATTCGATTACTGTGTCAGTGCAACAAAGGTTAATATGGCTACCGTGAAAGCAATTTGTTGTTCTACATGATATAGAGTCAATAACCATGGAACAGCATTTGTTTCCTAGAATAGATAAAACAGCAACGAATACGATTACAGTGTCAGTGCAACAAAGGTTTATATTGGAACTGAAAGTTTGCAAGCGCCATCCGAGTGTTATTTAACTACAAGACGCTTCAGGAATTTTGGAGATTTAAAAATGGAATCTGTGCAAGGTATATCAAGATATTTTTTTTTCTTTTTGTTGTGTAACTAATAATTTTGGACCTCTTGATTCACTGAGAAAGATAACCAATGTTGTGTACTGGACTGCATTTTAATATCGTTGTAAATTTTCCGGTAATTAGCATAACTTCTGGATTTGATATTTTCAGATTTTGTGTACCTTTCTTTTCTTTTATTTGTCTTCTTTTATAATTTTAAAGTAGTGAATTTATTTTCTAAAACAATGATGAAAATGGACTTTTTGATATTGTTTTACATATTCTTCGTGGATGTTCACAGCAATGCACCCGAGAACGCCAAAGGGTCATATGTGTCTGATTTTACCTGATATAGTACTTTCTTTGATGTCACCATGAAGAGCACGGTCTCTCAACGAATCAGGGACATCAACCCAAGGGTTTGCCTGGTAGAAAAATAAAATAAATTGTCCCCTATGTCCTCTTAATGTTTCCTTTAAAAACTCTCAGGGTCTAAAAACAGGAAACATTCCCTAACATAAGAACGTGAGCGCTCACATTTCATTGCTCGTACGAAACTGTTTCACTCCCATACGTATGCAGCATTACGACATATGGATGAATATTATCTTTAATCATTACGTAAAATTTAGTATTTTGCCACTTTTTACAATACCTACTAATATTGTTAACTGAGATGTTGAGGAAGGCGCTTGTTGAAATCGGGAAAGGAATATATATTTGCAGATATTGGTATGATTCGGTTTGTGGATTCACCATTGAATCTTTTCATGCTTGTGTAAATCCATTAAAATAAAAGGAACTTTCGTTACCACTGAGACACACTTTCAACTTATGATAATAATTGATATAGACATTTAAATAAACAAATCGTTTTTATAATATTTGGTCAATCCGTTAGGTCGGTATGGTAGAAGAGGGAACTAGGATGATATTTGCAAGCATATGTGTAACTTATGTTCTGTTTATTGCAATTAGCATCAAAATAGTGAAAGTAAAAATTGGTAATAATAATAACAACACAAAACAAACAAAACATTCAGAAAAACAAACGAATTACCACTGCATCCGTTTCAAATGCAATAGGGACAGCAAATTTAACAGGTTCTACAAATTGATCATACGTGCGTCATTTTATGAGCAAGGAATATTGACATAACTAAAGCGGTATATTACAAAACGAAAGTCGCAAATAACATGAATCTATCTGGACCTAGATTATTTTGCAGAACCCTATTTGTACGAATATTTTTTTTATTCCGGCGATATCTTAATAATTTTGTAACTCTCTTACTGTGAAACTTTCTTCCTTATTTTCATTTCTGCATATATCATGGATGTATAAAATCACGCATATGACTGCCAGATTATTTCTACGTCAGTTATGGATCCGTAGATTCTCTTTAAGCTTGAATAAACGAAATAATTGTACCACCAACTGCCTTTGTAATAATTGGCACAATTTGTCGAATTGGTTTTGTCGTTTTCCCAATCTTTTGGTGCTTAATTTCATATCAGAATAATAAGAGAAAGAGTCTCCCGCTGTTCCACTGTAGCTTTCTACGATGGGACGATATCCACTACTTTCTTCTTCAAGCGAGAAAGTATCATACATGGGAAAACTGGTATATTTCTCTGAAACAGTCAAGTTAATATGCAGCTATCTGCCTGAGCCGTGAGATCATGGATATTGTGATTTTCGAACCATAGGTTTCCATTCGGATCACCAAATCCCTCTTTATAATCAACCCACTCACGAAAGATATCTCTGCTGACTCTTCTCTGAATGACAGTCCATCTTCCACCGGCAGTACGCATGTCACGTCGAACGTAGATACCATTAGGATGTCCTCTGGGATAAATAATGTATCCATAAGTCTTTGTAAAACCCATCTGGTAAATGTCCTGGCAGTCTCTTGGTTTTCCAAAATGGTTATTTGGAATGTAGATGAAGTCACTTTCTCGCAACAAGTTTGAGGCTGGCTACAATAACAGTTGCAGGAGAAATGACATGGGTTTTGAACATGGCCGCTTGTAAGCAGAGAACGTCAGGAAAGCGAAGAATAAGCGAACCATTATCACGGTAAAGAACATTGAACAAAACGTTCTCAGTTAAGGAATGTTGTATCGTATAGCTAGATATGGAAATGTTTAAGAGGAATGTCCATATTAATAAGATGCATCAGTGGCAGAACATAAAAAGGGGTGGGACGTGAATAATAATTATCCAGTTCGACGCATTGATCTCATTGGATAAGAATGCTAAGACGGTTTTAAACAATCCACTATAACTACATCTGAATAGACTTTGTCAGCATAACATATGATTAATTTTCTAGACCAGAAAGTATTCGTTCTCTAATGAGGCTAATTCCAGCCGAACATACTTTGTGAGCTACACAAATTAACCTCACTGCGGATATAGTGATAATCAAATAGGAAATTACTTTGTAGCGTATAAAAATAACATAACTAAGCACTGAATTTGAAAAATAGTTCAATATGCGCCGTAACTAATACTTTCATATTTTCATAGAAATGGAACCTCCACAGCTATCAGTACCATATGTTGACCCGCCTAAAATACTTTGCATGAAAAGTTTGTTAGAAAATAATATTAAGTTTCGTATCAAATCACCCGTATTTAAATACATTACATTTGGAGTGAAATATGAAACTTAGAGAAAGACCGGATTTCGCAAGCAGCTGCTGATTAGTTTTATAAAATAATGTTTGGAAAAGGAAGATATTGACGAGGTTTTGAAATACAATATGTCGCCTCGTTCTCTTCTGCGTTATTTGAACATGCTATTTCATCAACGTTGGGCTAATAATGTTCTCAAAACAAAAAGTGTATAGCCAAATCTCCATCTGCTGCTAGTGAATTCTTTCAGAGTTTCTGTCTCCTGTAAAACATCTTTGTTATGTATTGTGACTGAGGTATTTGAAACATTGCAAAGCGAAGGAAAATGATGGTTATATTGCTATCCATTCACTGGAAGATAAAAACAAATTGTCAGTGAAAAGATACCTGCTGCTAATATTTTGATTATCTACCTACTGTTGCAGATGTCATCTATTTGAATGACCATGGCAAAAGTTTTTTGAAATGTGGACCATAAAGCTATTATTCTGAAATTGCATAATAATAATTCAACAATCAAAATTGTAACAGTTAAATGTAACAGTTCAATGAAAAAGCAATACAGTGAAGAATCCGTATTAGTTATACTTTCCAAGATTAAATGGGAATAATATCGAATAGCTGTCACATAAGGGTGAAATAAATAAGTTGTGAAAAAATACTAATTAATGAATTAGGTTTCCATTTAAATTTTTCTATGGGTTGCTGAAAGGACATATGGTGCAAGTTGAGATATTACGTCTGAATTCTTAAACTTCTTAAACTTCGTTAAAAGATAATAATTTCCCCTCAAGGGTAATTCTCATCAAGACAATCCCTGAATAAAATATGCAATGTGAAAAATAGTATTCATCTTCTACATACCTTATATCTCACTTGCACACACACAAACACACACACACACACACACACACACACACACACACACACACACACACACACACACGCATATTATGAGAGATTATGAGGTACGCCATTATGATTTACGTCATTTGTTTACAGTTGAATTCCATTTCTGAATTCAATTGCCTCTAAGATATTGTCTCAAGGTAAACAGAACGACTTTGTCATCACCTACAGCTTGTACGTACCCATTATAATCTATACCGTTTATGCTATTAACGTTTGTAACACATTTGACTTACCTGATTCATCTAGTTATTTTCATTTTTTGTTCATAGCATTGCAATCAATATCGATGATCAAATTAATAACAGTTGAAAGATACCTAATGTATTTTGAACAATAATGTATGTTTGTGGAGACTAATGCGTGGATTGGGAATTCTTCCTTTTTGCGTTCTTCCAAATAGGTGTACGAGTGAAGGTTAGTCCCATGTATTTATAACTAGACATGATCTAAACTTGTTCGCTGTATAATACCGCTTCTCCTTATTCCTAAAAAGACACACCATTTCAGAATACAATAAGTTTAATTTTATATAAATTAACAATCAACAAGATTATTTTACTTTATTCGTTTAAGAAAATTATTCCCGATATATTAAGTGTTCACTTTTTCCTACTGAAAACCCATGGACTGCATACATACCCTTAAACGTCCTTCTTTTAGAGTGCGGGGTTATTGTTTTGTGGGACAACAAAATGAATGGCTTATGCTTAAATTTTGGGAGGAGTAACATAGAAAAGATGTCACCAAGATGATACAAATAAAGATGAACACATTTTTCAAATGCATCATAGTGGGGACAATTTGAACAATTAAGATACAACTTTGTTAGAGAAGTACCAAAGTCTGTTACTGAATAGAATCTTCTTTTGGATAATTAATACAGGAATCTAAAACAAGTCGTAATCGACTTCTATCTAGGTCACTTATTAGACAAATTTTACATTCAAGACTTTGACTAGCTTGTAATACAATAAATCATTACCTACTAATATATTCAAATACAATCTGTTTTGATTTTGTATTTACTTGACACATCTATTTTACCCGCACTAAAATACCCGTATTAATCACAAGAGTACTCTGTGCTGTATAAAGTATAAGAAAATAATGAACCATTTTGTTTTCAATATAAGTTGCTTT
Source organism: Megalonaias nervosa (assembly GCA_016617855.1). Lineage (NCBI taxonomy): Eukaryota > Metazoa > Mollusca > Bivalvia > Unionida > Unionidae > Megalonaias > Megalonaias nervosa. The sequence goes on from JAECUM010043558.1 coordinate 8,286, forward strand.
TACAGATGTTTTCAAGACTCACTAATACTTACAAAACATTAATTACGAAACAACAATAATTTTTTTGCAGTTTTCCTGTGCAGTCATAACTTCTACAATTTCCATTTTATTGTTGCTCATTCTCCGAGTTCGAAGATGACTTAGAGATCAAAACCGTTTTGAGTTCAGTGAGTACGTGAGTTCATGTCACTTTGTGCTCTTTTCAGTCTGTGTCACACTAGACAGCCGATAGCAGCTGGGCTCTCTTGATCATTGCTGGATGTGCGTTTACGTTTTACGTTGCTCGCGCTTCTGTCCCGCCTCTTCGATTTTCCTCAGTTCAAAGTGTTTAGCTCCTGCATGGATGAGACTGCGCCAGAGGAGGAATCCTGTGCGAGATTATACCAATGATCAGATTCAGTGTTAAAATGTTCAAAGGTGTTTTGACGGAATCTTTGAATCGTTTCTTTTAACCACGCTGAGATCATTTTCCCTCCTTGAGCTCAACGTAGAAAATGTTCCTTGGTAGTCGATCTGACATTCTAACATCTTGCCGATGGGGTCTGCCTGTCTCCGCTGTGATTTCATCAGTAGAGTGTGGATACTTTGACTGCTTGCCATTGTGAGAAGCTCAGCGCCTGCGACCCTGTTATGCCGTCTTATCCATATGAGTTTCCTCAACAGCCCACGTGAAACTGATTAGGCTTCTTGGCATAGCGCTTTTACACTGTCGAGGTTACGCAAACATACAACAGTGTTAGCAACACCGTGATGTTGTTGACGTTTAGTTTTATTTCCCGATTCATACCACTTCGATCACAAGCATTTGCGCATAGTCTACCGAAAGCCATACTTACTTTAGCAACTCTGGCGTTCGTTCCATCATCGATTTTGACAGCACGTGACTGTGTGCTGCCATTTACTGTGATTGCTGACTCTGTGAAAGGATCCCCTGCTGCATGATTTCTCATCGCCTCTTTCTTTTTGGTAGATTTTGAGACCGTAATAGTCACAAACTGGGAAGAAATGATCTATACCAATTTTCACGTCAGTCTCAGATTTGGCATTCAGTTAACAGTCGTCGGCAAATAGAACATTACGAACAGTATTTTTCTGTAACTTCGCCTCCTCTTGTAGTCTTCACAGATTGAAGAGCTTATCATCAGCCCGGTATCAGATTTAATCCCAATATCATGTTCACAGAAAGCATAAGTAAGCATTGCAGAGAACATGATACTGAAGATGATAGGGGCCAACATACAGCTTTGCTTGACTTCATTTCTAACTGAGAATGACTCAGAAGACCCTACCGTGTCTATGACATGAGCAAGTATGCAATCGTGGAATTGCCGAACTATCACGATGCATTTCTCTGGGCAACCGAATTTTGCCATAGGATCCCACAGCTGACTTCGTAAAAGATTTTTCTCATTTCGATGAATGTCCTGTGCACGTTGGAATTTTGTTTATAGCAGTTCGACTGGACTTGACGAGTTGACAACACAATGGCCATTGTCCCCAGTGCTTTCTGAAACCACACTGAGTCTCCAGTAGGAGCCCCTTGATCAGTATGCTGCACAAGGCAATTCAGCAGAATTCTGGAGAGAATTTCGACAGCTATTGTCTATACAGTACCATCTCTATTCTACGTATTTGATTGGTTACATAAAATTAGCGCTTTCTTGTACAGCACCAATAACATTATTCTGTCTTTTATTCACTCTGATATGGTGATACGTTCTTGGTTAAATGTATAGAACAGTATGTATGCGGTTATTTGACAATTAAGATACGGTCGGGCATTGGAGACTTATAAAAGTCCCAATGCAATTTTGTTTTAAAACAAAGTCTAAAGTAACTGAGATCATTATACGATTGTCAGGTCGATTTTGTTCAAAGAGTTGTAGCCTCTGATTTTGATTGATCCTAAGTGAGTGATGTTTTCGATATGTGACGTGTCCACAGTACTATCAAAGGAAATAATTACGAACTTGAAGCTACTGGGTTTGCTGATGCATATTGAAAAAATGATAAATTCATGTCCGACTTCATTCCTTCATTCAACGCTGATGTGGAAACATTTAGATTTGAAAAAGCGAAATTATACCATGACCCCGAATAATTTTCCATACAGATATCGTGATGAAATGCAACTTGTACATCGACCAGAGGGCATTGACGCAGACATTGCAAGAACAGAGGTGTGCGGCCCATTACTTTTGAATGATACCATCTAGTATGTCCGGTGAATATAATGGTTCATTTATTTGATTAAGTTGCATCTCCAGTTTTGTGTTATGGTTGTGATTATTGGGGATTTTGAAAGCAGACAGTATAGAACGGTTACATAGAAAATACTGCATGTGGATACTAGGAGTTAAACTTTCTACCAACACCATGTTTGAAAATGGAGAGTTGGGCGGATATCCACTTTATTTAAATAGATACGTAGATATCATTAAGTATTGGTTTAAATTGCTAAACACAAATAATTATATCCTTAAAAAATTAATTAATGCTTATAGATTTTGAACGAAAGAATTATAAAAACTGGGTTTTCATTGTGAGAGCTATTCTGTTGACCTCACGGTTTGGAGAAGTCTGTTATTACTCTAATTCACTCCATATATCTTCCTTTCATTGCTTTGTAAGCAGAGACTATAAGTCATCTATCGTTCTGACTGGCGTTGAGCAGTTGCTTCGAAACAACTTCCAACATGTAGAAATGTTAAAAGATATGTTCGAAACCACTTCGTATCTTAGAATAATTGTTAACGCCAGTCACATAAAGGCTTTAAGCAACTTAAGGGTTTCATCAACCCTTTAAAAACCGAGAATGGTAGACAAGTAGGAAAAGAACAATATGAACGAAAATGACTGAACTGTGCGTAAATAATGAGATCGAAGATGAATATCATTCTGTCTTAATCTGTCCTGAAATTTAATTTGCAAAGAATGGCACAGGTTATTTATGGTACTACTTTATGAACTATTATTATTTTTGGTCACTTTCATTGCTACTGCAATATAAATAAAAAAGCACAAGCAGACGGTCTGTACTGTGTGAGAAATACCCCACTCCGGCCACCAAAAATAATGCTCGACTACCTTCTTCACTACTGGATCAAAAACAAAACAAAGATTATCACCGTTTCTTGGACCTTACAATAGAACCACATTCAGTATTTCTTATTGTAAAATAAGCGAAAAAAAATCATGTCATTCACCTCAACACTTGACTACCTTACTTACAACTGCAATAATAAACACTCCCCAAAAACCATGCCCTTGACTTTAATTCATCACTTTACTTACTGCTAGTTTAGAGAGAACAATTTGAAAGTGGACAATAAATTACTAATAAGCATTATTGAAAGGAGTGACAAGAAGAGCCACCACAATGTCATAGCCGTAGAAGGATATTCACAAGAGCAGAAAAAGTTTTAGAAGCTGAAGACGTGTCTAGATAAAAATTCAGAACTATCTCTACTACTATTCTGGTCATTCAATCGACAAGACTAAGAGCAGATGATTCGCTTTATCTTGGATGATATATGCTATTACGGGTCTATGCTCTTAAAATAAGTAACAGAAAAGAGTGAAAAGAATCAAGCTTTGTACAATTCAACAAAATAATTCATTTCCATAGAATATGAAGTAAAATTGAGAAAAAAGAACTTACACTATTGCGAATTAAATCCCAAAGTAATACAAGAATTAAAGACACAAGATCTAGTAATTCAAAGTCCTGAACAAAATTTCGTAGAAGTCCAGAATAAATCCAAAACTGAATGCGACTACGTGTCTATGTTAGCTTATAGAGTGTTGATGTGTCAACAGTCATTTGTTGAATTACAGTAATATAATTTCAGGTTTGAATTCGCCATAAATACTAGTGAATTTCTCTAGCCAAGAGTTGTATCAGAGCACTTGAGTATTTCCCGAGAAAATAATCACTTGAATTCAATAATTTGAAGATATAAAATTCAGCCCAACTGGACATATAATACAACCTGAAGGTGCTAGATCTTAAAGTACGACTGAAAATCCTCTCCGTCACAAGATTATATAGTTTCCTGCTTAACCTCAGCTCACTATTAGCATTTTCTAAAAAGAGTATCAAGGAATGGAAAATGACCTAGAATAATCTTGGCTTTTACAAAATAGTCAAATACACTTAGGAAATTCCAAAACCTAGACATAGACGCAAAAATAAACATATTTACTACAGTTAATAATAATTCTGATTTTAAACCCATACACATAGATAATGACTTAGCTATGTCTTAATTTAGATATAAATTTAGAACTTTATCTAAGTCTTTGTATAGAAAAAACATGACAATCATCAGATGATTCGCTTTATCTTCGATGATATACAACCTATGGAATAGAAGCTAAACAAAGAGATATGTTCTTGGCCAAGAAATAATAAAAATAAAAGAATTTAAAAATATCAGAAATACCTGACCCATTTTATCTCAACTTGAACAAAAGAATCACGTTTTGGAAAAAGAAGAATGATTTCAACATAAAAATTACTGGCCTTGAAAAACAAAATCGTAGTAACTAACAAGAACAGCACAATTCCCAGGCAGTGGATAAAGATACAATGAAAAAATAGAATAGTTAAACAAATGGCAGGAAATGAATTCATGCAAAGATGTATGACATTAACATGCAATCTGTCCATTCGTTTTAGATTGGATTGATGAAATCCGAACTATATAAGATGTTACATTCAAAGAATTTGACAACGCATAAAAAGCCAATCTAAACCTTAATGCAAATAAAGGCAACAGAAGGAAAAAAGAGTTATTCAAAACTGAATCAAGGATGGAAAGAAGTATTACATTGTAAGTAAAAACGGATGAATTGAAATATTTATGGTCAAAAGCAAACAAGAGTGTTATGCAAAATGAAAATATCTCCATTGGTAACTTGCTTTAGCATTTTTGCATTGAATGTTAGCCAATAGTATCCTAGCTGAATTATATTAACTGATTTATTTAAATGTAAATTTGCAATTAGCAGACAAGATAATGTATTTCAAGTAAAACATGCGTTAAATGATAAGTTTGTAGCTGAATAACACTTAACAAAGAAATATATAAATTAATTAGCTGCATTTTACAGATCTATTTATGCTCCTAAATGAAGTGCTGAATACATATTACATTCTATAGGTGAAGAAGATTCGTCATTAAAACAATAAAGCAAGATCGTTGACAACATGTGTCAGTTTCAGTATTGACAGTTTATACTGTTTGGGCTTTGATTTATCACTGCGTTAGAGGAAACCATTCAACGCTTACTCTCAACAGACATGAAATAAAAACTAATGCCTTAAATTTACAGCGTAAAAGAAACACATGCAGGGCATATGGAAGAGAACTCTATTTAAATTATTTGAACCTGATGCAAAAGAGGACGTCTTTAGTCACCGCGTGATATAAATACAAGAAGCAGTATTAAACTTTGTTCCTCTTAAATACAGCAAATAGATTCAGTAGCAGTTACTATTGGATAATCAATAAGTAAAGATTTCGCATTTTAAAATAAAAGCAACTATATATTCAAATTATTGCATCGTATTGCTGAAGAAATATATTAGGAATGAAAGGTACGAAGAATACATTGAGAAAGCAAGGTTTGGTCGCGAACTACATTGAACAATCTGTTGTACGGTCCTTTGTCCTTACATGCGTCTACAGGTAGTGATGATAGTAGATATGGTTTAAACGATAAGCTAATGCTTGAAAATCAATGACCACGTTAAATGAATGATTTATACGATCACTGTGATTAGCGAGTTAGAAACGAATACATATTATGTGTGTTTATATTGTGTATTCCTCTTTTGTCCATGACTGTAGATTGCCACTGTCATTAGTAAGAAATACGTTATATAGATAGTTTTTGTCCAGGATTGTAGATTATACTTTTAGATTATGATCATTGTAAACCAAATGTTTACTTAAATTTGAGTTCAGGACATTGTTTTTCGCCTTAGAAAAAATCTATTTTATCAGGTTAGTTGCTAAAATATATGAAAACAGACTTGAATATGTTTAAGAACTTGATGGAAATTTCCACTGGAAATGAACCACATTTTGGGTCATCTTATTACGTCTTAGTTTTTTATATAAGGTTCTGAAGTAAAGGAACTGGTCTTTGCTATTTTGTCATCAGTTTAGTGGAATCACTTTCAGTTTCAGATACAATTTGAGAGAAATTATTTATTTAAATTTATTAATGAGATTATTAAGTGAGCACTAACTTTTTCGACTAAAACATTATGTTGCGATTATTGTGAATTCATTCAAGGATATTCTAGATTATATCAGTGTCCATACATCAAGCCTGCTCACACATCAGCTCGTGGTACGGCGGCACGTTCAAAACACGAGATTCATTCGAAGCACTCTATACGTTTGGACTTATGATAGAACTTTTGAGATTATTTGGAACTTAATTCAAAACACTTTAAGGTCCTTTTTATTGTTTCATTTTTGTTCTATGGAATTATATTATTTGTTGAAGTTTACTAAAATTTTTGGTTTTGCTTTTTCTTTTATATGATTTATGTTGCATAGAGTCGTAACAATATTTTGTGTTATTGTGCATTTTCTACATATATGTTGTAGGTTTGTTTTAGGCACGATAAATACCTAATATGTTTACATTTTGAATATACGTAACTTTTAATAAGAAGGAAGAGACATCGCACCGAGAACATTATCTATATCACAAACACTAGTATATCATTCACGCCCAAATCAGCATTAAACCCCAACAACCTTTCCAGGTTCTTAAACCAAAGTGAAGCGCAAATATTATGATTCGCTTTTGTAAGATGATCATAGAAATAACACTGACTTAGAGAGCGGTATGATCAGGAAGACATAATCAGTCGCAGTATATTTTGTAAACTATTTGAACATATCTGCTCATAAAGCAGGCCCGATTGAGCAAAGAATCACATCAGGTTTATCACGGTGTCTAATGTTTTGAGCGAAATTTGTTTCCACTTCTGCAATGTAATGCAGTTTTTATTTATTTGTAATTGTTCAAAACGTGCAGTTTTGTTTCTACATGTATAACGTCTGGAGGCACACATACTCGTGTAGAGCGACACGATGGGAAATTTTAACACGTGTGAAAATATTGAAATCAAAAGTAGGCAATTATTTCACCAATACGTTCTACAGTTTGCACTTACATATATAATAAAACGGTATCCTGTTTAAAGCTATATCTTTCTTTGTCATCATCATTAGGTATGAAGTTTAGTGCCTTGATGAACAGATGCTTGTTGCAATATGACAAGTGTGAATGAATAGTGGCACAATTTTGTATTCCTAAAATTCAGATTACAGTCTCTGTGAGTAGGTCCTCTATACTCGCCTGATAAGTGATGGTCACCAATTTATTTTTGCAGAGTATCGCTCGCATCCGATAGCAAATATGTATTTGTCATAGATATTGCATGCTATTGATGAATTAAACGGATGTCAGCTACTTGTGAATATCTTGAAAATCGGCCTGGAAGCACCGGTACACGTGTTTTGCAATGCTCCAAATCCATTTCCTCACATACTCCAATTCTCTTTCCCTGGCAATCAATTCTACTTTTTTATTTCTTTACACATGGAATTAAAGACAGAAACATTCTTTTCTGTTTGATTTGTTGGAGATATTTGTTTTTCCCTGCAAACGTAATGGGTTTTCCCGTTATCAAATGGTATCATTTAGTGTACTAAATAGTATTCTATGTGCACAAAACTAGCAACATGCCACATATCAAAATAGAGTCGCTGTTGTGTTCTCCGTGTTCCGTTTCTATCGGAACATGCCTATACGTGACAAAGGTGTCAGCCTGCACGTCAAAGTTCGGCAGATTTTAAATCAATCTAGCAAATCACGATTTCCCCATGTGGATTCTAATCAGTACTTTTTTTTGATCTGTTAAAAATGAATTTGCTGCGCATCACTAACATACATTACCTCTGGTTTTCTAGATATGGTGTCTCCAATACATTACTTAAATGTATTTGCAACTATTTGCATTTACACAGCAACTGCATGAAATTTACAGAACTTAGTTTGAAAACATATCCTCATATTCTTGTGTCTCATAAAAATGAATCAATGCTAGTGCATGAAAATATACAACGAAGCGGAACTGAAGGATCTATCAGAATATTCAGACATATAAATATCTGAGTTTTTATCTGGGAAACAATCACTTAAATTACCTCAATATCCAAGACTTGACGAAAATGTACCTTTAATACACTATAGGCTCATCTACCATCATCAATACGTAGGATTTGAATGACTATCCTGATGCGTCCTGCAAACTTCTCTTGAGTTGACCATAGATGTTGAAAGATGTATCACTGGGATGCATATGAGGTATAGGGCCGGAAGGAAATATGTTAGAGTTCCAGCTGCACATAGAAAGGCTACTGAGAGGACAAAGTTCTGGTTGGCATATGTCCAATATGTGGCTTTCTATTGCAAGTGTTGTATTCGCCCCACATGTAGCACTCCTGAATAACTGTAATGAGAGATACATGTATGCGGGTCACAGTCCCTTTTCCTGGTCTGTGGCAATAGGGACAAACCCGGAATAATGAAAGCAGCTGATGCTAAAACACAATAAATGTAAATTGGATTATTTATCAAAAATGGAAATTAATTTTTGCTTAAGACATTAGACTTGCACCTTTGGTGTCTCGGTGAAGTTATTTCCCATTACTTCCTTGACAACAGTGATAACCTGATGTGTGATGCTGTTGAATCAGACTTGATTTATGGTCAGATATGTTCAAAAAGTTCACAAATATCAAAAATGTAAGTTACATGGAAAGATTGTCATCCCAAATCCTTCAGCTGTCTTATCTCACTGGCCTTTAGATGTTTAACCTGTCAAGGCAAACATAAAATGATATTTGGGATTCTATTTGGTATACGAAGCTACAGATATTTTGGGTTTAATGCTGCTAGGTGCGTGAATGATGTACCAATCTATGTAACTGAGATATCTGAGTCACTGGGATGTCGCGTACTTGTTAAGAAGTACCTATTTTCTAAATGTATATATTTTTTTATGGTGTTCTAAAAGCCTAGAAGCTATGTAAGGAAAATGCACACCAACAAACAATAAGTATTCGAATCTCATGTGTCAATCACAAGGATGGAATAAGTCAATTATTTCAGGTGGTCTTTTGTTTTTAAGTACTGCCTTATCGTTTAAGCCATGTGTATCAACTTTACAATAAGTAGACGCATATAAGAAAAAAGGGCCGTGCAGATTGCTCAATGTTGTTAACGACCAAACCTAGTTTTCTCAATCGTTCATTCAAGTCGTCAAGTGTCTATGTTCTGTTTTCACCGAATTCGCATGTTTTTCACTGTACTCTTTATTTCTTTCAGCAGTTCGATCAGTCGATTACATCAGACCAATAAATAATTAATGGATAGACTGAATTTTGTTTCTATAGGTCTAGCCATGAACAATTTCATCAGGTTTATGGCTATATCTTTTCGTTTTCTCATTATCTGCTGCTTGAGAACTGTGCTAGGTGTAGTGATTGCTACGTTGTTGTTTGTCCAGGCCATTAATTAATGTATTGTAATCATTCAGCTTCTTTCATCTTTTGATTATTCTATTTAAGTTCACATTAAAAGAGGTACAATTTTCCTGATCTTTTTATTTTTGAATGTTTGGTTTGGTTATTTTTTTTTTTTTATTTTCTGCTTGTCGCTCTCCAATAATATTTTTCTCTGTTTATCCTGAATTCCATGCGTTGTATATATCATTGAACGTTAACTGAATCATGTCTCTTTGTCAAGTCGATTGAATGCCTTAAATGGTAGTAATCTCTTTTTCTGTTCTTGTGAATCTGTTTCTACAGCTCTGTGATTGTGTGTTTCTCCGTTCTTAATCTGTTCAATAATGCTTACATCAGCAATGTATTGTCAACTTGTTCCAATCATGTCTTGATGTCTTTCAAATTGTTATCATTTAAATAATATTAAATAAATTATTGAAGTAATAATGTCAGGAACACAGTTATTTTGGTGAGTTCATTAATGCAGTAGCAAGAAAAGTAGTGAAGTAGTGAGGCATTGGATATGGTGACATTTTGTTTATTTTGCACTGAAAAATATGGAATGTGGTTAAGTGATATTGTCTCATCCATGGTGGTAGCATTCTTTGTTTTTCACAAAGTAGTTAAGAAATTAGACCAGCATTTTCTAGTCTGTGGAGTGGCTTGTGGCTTGTATTGGGGAATTGAATGACTGTATGGAACGTGGACTCGTAATTTCCATTTTATTTCTGCAATAGCAAATGAAAGTGACCGCAATTTATCTGTTTGTATGGAAGGTGTGCTAATGTTTAGTGTTTCTTAATCCTACTGGAAGTGTGCTAGTGTTGTCTTGTTCTTCTTGTAGTTTGTTTCCTTTGCACACAATAGTACGATAAATGGTCTATGCCAGTTCTTACGATTTAAATTTAACAACAGAGCCTTCTGCTCCTGTACATTTCTCTACCTTTACTAAGTTTTTCTGCGATATGCCTTAAAGCGATTAAAAAGTGTTGCTTTCAAACTAAAATGAATTCATTACACAAAAAGCTGTCGATAAGAAATTAAATTGGTACTATTTGTTATTTTTGTTCAGGAAAGTGTGTCACCTTCCATATTCTCATCTTGGTTTACTTTCCATATTTAAACTTCTATCAACAAGACCGTCTTCATTATGGAACTACATGTGTAGACCAACGCTTTATTGTCAATAATGACACGAACACATCCACACGCACACATAAACATTCACACAGTTGTCCAAAGCTCTTCTTTCACATTTTGGAACTATGCGTATACATCTAGCTGGTGTTTCACGGTCGAGATAAACATTTTTACGTAAACTGATGCAATTTTGAGTTACGTAGATATCAGGACGTTTCGATGGATCTTAGGCCGGAAGCTCCTGTTCTGTTTTCTCTTTGAAGTAAATACACTTGAACAGTTATCATCTGAAGATTAAAGAATGCATATAGTTTTCTCAAAGTGTCTTTCAAGTCTAGCTTATAACAAAGATCAAAGAAAGTATTTTATTTAATTCGGACACTGACCCAGTGCAAGTGATTGTATAAAAATCACATGCGTGAAAAGAATAAACAAGAGTCATATTCCGGTGATTCACTCGCCTCAGAAAATATTTATATAAAGGAGTGTTTGTCTCCAGGACCTCATAATGACCATTGTTTTAGTAGTCCATCGCTGACATAGTATTCGACACACGTCTCAGGCCAAATCTCCTTTAACAATAGTACCTACCCTGACTTAAGCTCTCCTTGCACGAAATCGACTTATTTGTTTATATTATTTTTACACACTCACCCTACGCACAAAAATTAATAGAACGTCCATAAAGTATAAAACTCGTGTTTTTGGTCACTGAACAAAGGGCTGAACATAACTGGTCACTAAACAAGGGGCTCACAACCAGCAAAAATTTCCAAAATTTCACATGCACAGATGATTAATTCTGAACAATTGTGGCAGACGACCATGTTGTTGCAATTTCTGACTATACCCTCTGGTTGATGTACAAATTGTATTTGATCAGGACATTTATGTAGGGATAGGTATTCGGGGGCCTTTGAGTATTTTCGCTTTCTGAATGTTGCGTAAAGCTAATGATTTTTAGATCAAAGTTGAAACAAGAAACGAAGTCGGATATTCATTAATCATATTTAAAATCAATCAGTACAAAAGAAAGTCGTAATTAGTCTCTGTCGTAGTAATGTGAACGTATCAGATATACATATAACACTAACTTAGTATCAATCAAATGAACGGTACCAACTCTTAGAGCTAAATTAATTTCTTTCTAATAACCTCAGCTCCCTTAGAGTAAACAAAAACATTCTCTTGTGAGGATTTAAAAGTTTCTAATTCCCTAGCTTAGTTTGATTGTCAAGCAATCGCATGGGCACTACGCTATATATTTAACCAGCAATGTATTTCCAAGTTCGAGCGAGTAATAGACAGAATATTGTTATTCGCGGCTATTAATGTAAGTGCTAAGTATATGAAATACGTATAAAAGAGATGGTACTGATCCCCCATTCAAATTATACATACTTCGATTTTGTACACATAGAAGATTAGAACTGTGGGTACAATTAAGCAAACCGGATCCTGCAGGGAGCTACGTTTTAATAGTTTTAAGTGTCTTTGAAAATCTTCAAACTAATATGTACCATTTCATTGTCGGTCTCAATATTCCTTTCAGTCAAATTATATAACATCTTTTTTTCTGTGAGAAGCCCAACGGAGTATTCATTCATAATCCAATTGATACCGGACCTACATTTTCGGGCTATCGGATTATTTGAAACTACATTCTTTTGAATTTAAAACAAGCATAAGATGCTATCCTTCACATGAAACTACCGATAATCACAATTAAAAGAATTCGCTGTGTTTTCCAACCAAAATGTTGAAATCTAGTTATATCCGAAATCAAAAACAAATCCATAATAAAGCATTTTGTTTACAATAAAGAATTTTGTTACAGCTCTCCAGTAGTACCTTACGTCTACTAAATAAAAATATAATAATACCAAATTGTGTATTTTGAGTATGAAGGGTCCCAACGTGACGTTCCAACTGATGTGATTGCATTATTATTGCTCGTGTACCACATCCTATTCAACTACCATTATTTGTGCAATGAATACCGATACAAATCTGTTTTTTGTTTGAATCGGATTACCCCGAGGAAGCAAATATATATATTTTTAGATGCACATAAAGTTTGGTCAGTTTTTATTTCCTATGGAATTTCACAATTATTTTTCCTTTACTTGTGTCGTCAATAAATAGGTGTTCCATCTGTAGAAAATGTGAGGACGTCTTTAGGCGATACAGGTCATGATATGTGATCTATGTTTTTTTGTGAAAATTATCACTTTGACAAGAATAACTTTGATCGAGAATATCGTTCTCGATCTAATAACTTATATAACTATTTTCCCTACATCCAAACCACTTAGAAAGCAACTTGTCCTAGAGAGAAGAATCATTGATTAAGAAGAAGATCAAATATAGATTATGCCAGTTGACAATAACCCTGAAATCGACTTTCAGTGTGATCAGCACGAGTAGTTGTTGTGTCATATATCAGTGTGTCTGGCGACAAATGTAGGAAAATAAGTGAAAACCTCGTTAATTCAGTTGAAATGAAATAATTATTCCTTATCCATTCAAGACCAGTTTGTTCTAAATTATATTGGGTAAATCACCATGCAATAACTTTTATTTGCTACAGAAGGTAAATCAGCAATACGATTACTGTGTCAGTGCAAGAAAGGTTTATATGGCTATCGTGAAAGCAATTGGGGTGTTCTACATGATATTGGGTCAATAACCATGCAAGTATACTTGTCTGCTACGAAAGATAGAACAGCAACGAACACGATTACCGTATCAGTGCACTTTCAACAAAGGGATTATATGGAAACCGTGAAAGGTTGCAAGTGCCAACCAAGTGTTATTAAAGGACGTGACACTTCAGGAAGTTCAGAAATTTAAATAAAGACTCCGCGCAAGGTATATCAACGTATTTTATTTCTTTTTTGTGTCACAAATAACTATGAACTTCCTGCTTAACTGGAAAGATGATCATTGTTGTTAACTGGCCTGCATTTTAGTATCGTTGTAAATTTTCTGGTAATTAACACAACTTCTGGATTTTATATTTTCAGATTTTGTGTACCTTTGTTTTCTTTTTATTGTCTTCTTTCATAATTTTAAAGTGGTATATTGATATTCAGAAAAATGATGAAAATGAATTTTTTTAATGCTGATTTACATATTCTTAGCGTTTTTCTCCCAGTTAGCAATCCACTCGAGTACACCAAAGAGTCACATGTGTATGAATGTACCTAATAAAGTTACTTTCAGTGACGTCATAATTAAGAGCTCTCAATGAATGACAGACATAAACCCAAAGATTAGACCGGAAGAGAAATAAATAAATTGTCTTCTAAGTCTTCTTAATATTTCTTTTAAAAACTTTCAGGGTCTAGAAAGAGCAAAATTCCCCAACAAGACAGTAAATTGCGTAGATTTCATTGCTCGTACGAAACTATATTTTAAAACCAGAAATATGCAGCACTACAACATATGGATGAATAATATCTTTTATCATTCCTTCAAATGTAATATTTTGCCACTTGTTGCAATAAAACTAATATTGTTAACTGAGATTTTGAGGAAGGCGCAGGTTGAAATCGGGAAAGGAATATTTATTTGCAGATATTATTATGATTCGGACCGTGGATTCACGATTGTACGTTTTCTTGCATGTGGTAATCCATTAGTAGAACGGAGAATTTCCTTACCATTAAGGCAGACTTTCAACTTACGATGGTGATTGATATAGATATGTTAACATGCAAAACGCTATAATATTTGGGCAGTCCCTTAGGTACGGATGGGAGAGAATAGAACTAGGATGTTATTTGTAAGCATATGTGTCACGTATGTTCTGTTTATTTCAGTTAACATCAAATTAATGAAAAAATTAGGAATAATAGCAAGAAAACAAAACAAACAATACAAATTGTAGTATCATACATTTAATAAAATATACATATTAATTTTAAACTATCTCCATTTAGAAAAACAAATGAATTACAACTGCATCCTTTTCAAATACAACAGAGACAGCAAGTTGAAAAAGTTCTACAAATCGATTATACGTGCGTGCCTTTATGAGGAAGGAATATTGATATAACCGACGCAGTGTATTGGAAAACGAAAGTTGCAAATAACATGAAAACAAATGGACCTAGTTTAATTTGCAGAACGCTATTTATGCAGATAGTTTTTATTCCGGTGATATCTTAATAATTTTTAAGTCTCTAAATGTGAAGATTTTGTCCTTATTTACTTGTCTGCATATTTAATGGATGTATGATCTCGGGATATTAAACCAGTTTATTCCTTCTGAAGACTTGGTGGATCCGTAGATTCAATTTAAGGTTGAAAAAATGCAACTACTGTATCACCAACTGCCTTTGCGATTACTGGTACAATCTGTCGAATGGCCATTGTCGTTGTCCCTATCTTTGGTGGAGAATTTCATATCAGAACGATAGAAGAGAGAGTCTCCTGTTCCACTGTAGATGTATACGATGAGAAGATATCCACTACTTTCTTCTCCATCCGAGAAAGTATCATACACAACAACATTGGTATTTGTTTCTGAAACAGCCACGTTTATATGCAGCTGGTAGTCGGCCTGAGCGACAGGTCATGTATATTGTCATTTCCGAGCGATATGTTTCCATTTGGATCACCAAAACTCTCTTTATAATCAACCCACTCACGAAAAAAATCAACATCTCTGCTGACTCTTCTCTGAATGACAGTCCATCCTCCACCCGGTTGTATGCATATCACAACTCAACGTAGATACCATTAGGAGTCCTTTGGGATAAATAATGTAGCCTCCAGTCTTTGCAAAACCCATATGGTAAATGTCCTGGCAGTCTCTTGGTTTTCCAAAATAGTCATTTTGGCACGTAGATGAAGCCACGTTTCCACAATAAATTTGAGGCTGGGTACAATAACAGCTCCAGGCGCACTGACATGGGCATTGACAATATCAGCTTGTAGTCAATGTAGCAAACGTCAGGAATGCGGAGAATAAACCAACCATTGTCACGGTAAAAACATTGAACAAAACGTTCTCAGTTAAGGATTGTGCTAGGGTATCCATACATACATACACACACACACACACACACACACACACATATATATATATATATATATATATAGTATGAGTATATATATATATATATATAAGTATATATATATATATATATATATATATAGTATATATATATATATATATATATATATATATATGTTTAAGAGGAATGTTCATATTTATAAGAAGAATAAGTGGCAATACATAAAAGGGGTGGGAGTTGAATAATAATTATCCAGTACAACACATTGATTTCATTGTGTAAGCAAGCTGAAACAGATGTAAAGAATCCACTATAAATACATTTGAATGGTCTTTGTCAGCGTAACAAGTTGTTATTTGTGTAGAAGCCAACGAATGCGTTCCCTAACGATGCGAATTACAGCCCAACTAACACGCTGAGGTTATGCTCATGCTAAAATATTGGGAAGAATAAAATAGGAAGGGTGTCCCCAAGAAGCTACAAATAAACGATGGACAGATTTTTCAAATGCATGATGGTGTGACGACGTGATTCTTTCCACAATGTGAGTAACATGTATTAAGATACAACTTTGTGATAGAACTAGCCTCTAAAAGCCTTTACCCAAGACTAACCTGTATCATAATTTATTTGTACCAAAGTCTATTACTGAATGGAATCGTCCCATTTTGAATAATGAAATAATCGACGATTACATTCCTATAATTAATATATGAATATAGAACAAGTCCTAATCGACTACTGCATTCAAACCTTCGACTAGCTTGTAATACAATAAATGATTACCTATTAATATATTCAAATATAAGCTGTTTTGATTTTGTATTTATTTTGATACATCTATTTTACTCTCATCAAACTCCCTGTATTAATCCCAAGAGTTCGCTGAGCTGAATAAATTGAAAGAAAATAAGGAACCTTTTTGCTTTCAATACAAGTTGCTCTTACAAATGTTTTCTAGAGTAATTATTTCTTACAAAACAGTAATCACGAAACACTAATGATTTTTGCAGTTTTCCTGAGCGGTCTTAACTTTCTATACTTTCCATTTTATTAGATAACTTGTTGTTCATCCTCCGAGTTCAGAGATGACAAAGGGATCAAAAACAGTTTTGAGTTCTATAAGTACGTGAGTGCATGTCAATTTGTGCTCTTTACAGTCTCTGGCACACGAGACAGCAGATGTCGGTTGTGCTTGCTTCATCATTGCAGGTACGAGATTTAAGATTGCTCTCGCTTCTGTCCCGCCTCTACGATATCTCTCATTTCAAAGTCTTTACCTCCTGTATGGATGAGACTTTGCCAGGGGAGGAATCCTATGCGAGATAACCCCAAGCATCAGTGTCAGTATTGAAAAGTTTCAAAGAGGTCTTGACTGAATCTTCGAAGCGTTTCTTTTAACCACCGTGGGATCTCCTTCCCTCCATGAGCTCAACGTAGAAGATCTTCCTTGGTAGTCGCTCTTCAGATATGCAAGCATCCTGCCGATAGGAACTGCCTGTCTCCGCTGTGATTTCATCAGTAGAGTGTGGATACTTGGAATGCTTACCCTTGTGAAAAGCTCAATGACTGCGACCCTGCCCTGGCATCTGATCCTCGTAAGTTTCCTCAGCAACCCATCTGAACTTGATTAAGCTTCTTGGCATAGCGCTCTTACATCGTCGAGGTTACGCAAACATACAACAGTGTTGGGAACATAGTGATTTTGTAGTCTTTCAATTTTATTTGTAGACCCATACCACTTTGTTGGGACACATTTGCGCGTACTCTACCAAAGTCCACACTAGCTTTAGCAATTCTGACGCCCGTTTCATAATCGATTTTGACAGTAAGTGACTGTGTGATGCCAATATAGGTGAATGTATCCACTGACACGAGAGTTTAGCCATTTGCCGTGATTGCTGGTTCTATGAAAGGATCCCCTGCTGCATGATGGTGCACCCCCTCTTTCTTTTTGATAGATGTTGAGAGTGTAATAGTCACAAATTGACAAGAAATGATCCATACCTTATTTCATGTCTGTCTCAGATTTGGCATTGTAGTAACAGTTGTAGGGAAAGAGGAGATCACGAAGAGTAATTTTCTGTATCTTCGTCTTCACTGGTAGTCTCCACAGATTGAAGAGCTTGCCATCAGTCCGGAATCGGATTGAATCGCAATGTCATGGTCACAGAAAGCATAAGTAAGCATAGCAGAGAACATCATACTGAAGAGGGTATGGGCCAACACACAGCCTTGTTTGACTCTATGGGTGACTGAGAATGACTCAGATGACTATACCTTGTCTATGACATATGACATGAGCAAGCATGCCATCAGAGAACTGTCGAACTGTCATGTGGAATTTCTCTGGGCAACCGAAATATGTCACAGTTGACTTCGTAAAAGACTTTTCTCAGATCGAGGAATGTTGTGTGCACGTTGGAAGTTTGTTCCTAGCATTTCGAATGGAGCTAATGAGATAAAAACAAAACGGCCGTGGTTCCAAGTCCTTTCCTGAAGCCACAATGAGTCTCCGGCAGGATCCCCTTTATCAATATGATGCACAAAGGCGATTCAGCAGAATTTTTGTGAGGATTTCGCCAATTATTATGTACATTAACATATCTCTTCTACGTATTTAATTGGCTACATAAAATGAGCGCTTACTTGTTCAGCACGAATAACATTATTCTGTTTATAAACAAAACTCTAATATGATAATACTTGCTGGTTAAATATATATAACAGTATCTATGCGGTTGTTTGACAATTAAGCTACGGTAGGGGATTAGAGACTTATTAAAGTCCCCAATACAAAGTTTTTGTAACAAAATGCTAAAGTAACTGAGATCATTACATCATTTTCTGGTCATTTAATTCAAAGAGTTGTAGGCGCTGATTTGATTGATACAAATTGGGCGTTTATGTATATGTGACGCGTCCACAATACTATCACAGGAAATAATTAGGAACTTGAAGCTACTGGTTTTGCCGATCCATATAGAAAAAGTACCTTGCCTCTCTGACTTCATTTCTTCATTCAACGTAGATGCGGAAATGTTTAGATTTTTGAAATTTCTTTAAAGTGAAATTGCTCCATAACCCCGAATAATTATCCCTACATATGTCCTCATGAAATGCAATGTGTACATTGACCTGAGGGCATAATGGCAGACATTGCAAGTACAGAGGTGTGTGGCACATTACTCCTGAACAACACTTACAATTTCGAATGTCCGGTGAATATAATGGCTAATTTATTTGATTAATTTGCATCTCCAATTTTGTCTTATGGTTTTGATATTTGTTGAATTTGAAAGTAGACAGTACGGAAGGGGTACATGGAAAATATATAATGTGGATACCAGATGTTAAACGTTCTAGCAACACTATGTTTGAAAATGGAGAGTAGGGCCAACATCCACTTTATTTAAACATATATGTATCATTACGTATAGGCTTAAATTGCTAAAAGCAAATAATTATATTGTTAAAAAAATAATTAAACCACATTACGTAATTCTTAGTGTAGAATAAAGGAACACATTAAATCGTCTTTAACCTCCTTGCTTGAATATCTTGCTTAACAACTGCATTAATAACCCACCACCACCACCCCAAACAAACCATGAGCTTGAATTTACTACTTCATCACTTTACTTACTACTGATTTAGTGAGAACAATTTGAAAGTTATCAAGAGCTGGATGGAAGAAGTGGACAATAAACATTACTGAACAGACTGACAAGAAAAGCCAGCGAAATTTCAAAGCTGTATTAAGAGATTCACAAGAGCAGAATAACTTTAGAAGCTGTAGATGTGTCTAGATAGCAGTTTGGTACTTTATCTACTACTCAAGTCATTGAATAGACATGTCAATCTCCAGATGAATCGCTTTACCTTCGACGATATATATATATATATATATATATATATATATATATACTCTATAACCCTATATATATATATATATATATATATAACCTATGGAATCGAAAATAAAGTGAGAGATATATTCTTGTCGAAGAAATAATTCAAATCAAAGAATTCCAAAATATCAGAAAGTTTTGATCCTTTTAATCTACTCTTGAAGAGAAGAATCAGGTTATCGTTAAAGAGGAATGATTTAAAGATATAAATTTCTGACCTTGAAAAATAATATCGTAGCAAATACCAACAACAGCACAATTCCCAGGCAGCAGAAAAAGAGATAATGGAAAAATGGAACAGTTAAACAAATGGAGGTCAATACATTAATGCTAAGATCTATGAAATAGCATGAAATATGTCCATTTATGTTAGACTGGCTTGATAATATACAAATGATATTAGATGTGACATTCAAAGAATTTTACAACGCATAAAAGAGGCAAACTAAACAGTATGCAAGCGGTCGGGAAGCTGTGTCGTAATATTAGTGTTGTGCATAGTAGAATTGACGAAATAGACAAGCGAATGAAACGAATGAGGAAACATATAATTGATTTGAAGGGAAGGTTTGCAATAAATAACGGTGCACTCAAGATGCAAATTTATAATAGACGTATGCATTACGTGTTAGCCTTGATGCGCTTAATGGCGACAGAAAGAAAGAGAGACCTTCAAAATTGAATCAAAGATGGAAAACGGGCTTCAAAAGTATTGCATATAAGTAAAAACGGGTGAATTGAAAATTTATGGACAAAAGCAAACAAGCGGGTTATGCAAAATGAAAATAATTCCTTTGTTAAATTGCTTTACGATTTTCGCATTGCACTTTAGACATTAATATCCTGGCTTATATTATATTAACTGATTCATATAAATATAAACTTTGAATTAGTAGACGAGATAAAGCATTTCAACTAAGACATGAGTTAATGGATAATTTTGGAGCTGAACAAGACTAAACAAAGAAACATAAAAATTAATTAGCTGTAATTTACGGATCTAATTTTGCTGCTGTATTATGAACTCAGTGCATGATTCACTCGACAGCTGAAGGAGATTCGCCATTATAACAATAAAGCAAGATTGTCTACAATATTTGTCAATTTCAGCATTGTATTGACAATTTAAACTGTTTGGACTTTGATTTTATCATTGCGCCAGAGGATACCGTTCAACACTTAGATAGTCAATAGATATTAGACAAAAATCTGTGCCTTAAATTTACAGCGTAAAAGAAACACATACACACCATATAGAAGAGAACTCTGTTTTAATTACTTGAACATGATACAAAAAGAACATCTTTAGTCAGCGTGTGATATAAATACAAGAAGCAGTATTAATGTTTGTTCCTCTTAAATACAGCAAATAGATTCAGTAGACGTTACTATTAGAGAATTAATCAGGAAAGATTTCGGATTTCAAAATAAAAACAAGTATATATTTAAATTACTTGATTTTAATGCTGAAGTTATATATTAGGCATGAAAGAAATGAAGAATACATGGCAAATATCGGCAAAAATATACATATACAATTCACGACTTTTGTGAACGATTTTGAAATCTATGCGTGGTCACGAACTACTGGAAGATTCCTTTTCGTTATATGCGTCTATTTACAATAATCATAGCTGATAAGGTTAAATAATACGCTAATCCTTGAGAATAAAGACCACGTTACATGAATGATTCATACGAACATTGTGATTAGGAAGTAAGATACGAATACATGTTATGCTCTCTTTATTGTGTATTTAACTTTCTATACTTTTGGATTTATTATGGAACTATTGTGGTTGTTTGGGAGTTAATTCACAACACTGTAAGAGCCTTTCAATTTTTCACTTTGTATTCTAGGAAAATACATTATTTGTTGTAGTTTACGAAATTCTATGGTTTCGATTGCTGTTATATGGTTCAGGTTTCATTGAGTCGTAGCAATAATTTGTATTAGGTGCATTTTCCTCACATAGTTTGGAGGTCTTTTTGGCATAATAAATACGTAAAGATACGTTTAGAATATACATAACATTTAACATGAAGGAATGGCGTCGCACCGAGTCCAATATCTCAATCACAAACACTAGTACATCATTCATGCACAGAGCAGCATTAACCCACAACAACCATTGCAGGTTAGTAAACCAAAGCGAAACCCAAATATCATGAATCGCTTTGAGAAGATTATCATAAAAATGTCGGTGACTTAGAGAGCGGAATGATTGGGAAGACGTAATCTGTCGCGGTACATTTTGTAAACTATTTGAACATATCTGATCACAAACAGGTCCGATTCAGCAAATAATCACATCAGGTTTACCATTGTTGTTGGGAAAGTAAGGAGAGAAAGCTTATTTTATGGTGCCACCGGTGTCACATATTTGAGCGAAAATTAATTTCCACTTCTGAAATGTAATACAAATTTTATTTATTTGTAATTGCTCAAAAAGATCTATCTTGTTTCTGCATGTATAATTTCTGCAGGCTCACACGCTCTAGCATCGAATTGTATGATGAGAAATCTTTTGTTTTCACATATCAAAATAGAAGGATATTTTTGCACATGTGATAACATTGGAATGAAAAATAGGTAATTATTTCACCAATACCGACATTTTCGACTCAGCCATTATGTTGGAATTAGTGTGAATGCATTTAAAGCTATTCTAGATCAGACAAAATCATTGTGATACGTCAAAATTGCTGACACATCAGAACAATAAACACTATTGATACGTCGGCACATTTAAAACCTGGAATTTATTCGAAGCGCTCTATACTTTTGGACTTATGAAAGAACTTTCAGGATTATTTGGGATTTAATTCACAACACTACAAGTTCCTTTTAAATTGTGGCTTTGTATTCAAGGGAAATACCTTATTTGTTGAAGTTTGCTATTTTGGTTTAGTTTTGCTTTCTATGTTATATTACGAGCTAACCTCTTAAAATAAGAAACAAAAAAATAGTGAAAGACAGCAAGAATTGTAAAATTTAAAAAATAATTTATTTCCCTAGAATACAAAGTGAAAATGAGAAAAAAGTACTTACGTTATTGCGAATTAAATCCAAAAATAATCCAGGAATTACAAACACAAGTCCTAGTAAATTAAAATCATGAATAAACTTCAGTAGAAGTCCAGAATAAATCCAAAATCTGACGACGATGACGTTTCTGTTGTAGCTAGTAGTGTGTTGATGTGATAACAGACTTTTGTTGAATCACAGAAATATAATTCCATGTTTGAATACGCTATCAACTCCAGTGAATGTCTTCATCGAAGAATTTTAGTAGAACACTTTTGTATTTCCAGACAAAATAATCACTTGAATTCAATAATTTCAAGAAATAAAATTCAGCCCAACTGGACACAACATAATATGTACAATTTCAAGGTGCTAGATCTTGAAGCAACTGATAAAATCCTCCCAGTTACACTATATACAGTTTTCTACTTGACCTCAGGTAATAACTAGTATTTTCCATTAAAAAAAATACTATTACCTAATGGAAAATAACCTTTTAATATGATCCTGCTATTTACAAAACAATAACCAAGATGATGTATTAATTACTTAAGAAATCCCAAACCAAGACCCAAATATAGCTATTTACTTCTCTATGATTAATAATACTGATTTTAAACCCACACAAATAGATCGTAATTTAGCTACGTATTAGTTGTTTACAATGAATAAAACAAAAAAATCAATTTGTGTCAAGCAGAAATGAACTCACTTTTGGACAAGATCAAGTCCACCATACAATATCACAGTACAATAGCATGTAATGAAATAAAATAAAATAAAACTAACTAACAAACAAACAAAGCAAATTATATATACATTACTTAGAGTCGCAACAATATTTTGTGCTAGTGGGAATTTTCTTTGCATCTTGTAAAGACCTTTTGGCACAATACATACTTAAGACGTTTACATTTTAAATATACATAACTCTCAACAAGAAGGAAGATGTATCCCAACGAGTCAAATATTTCAATCACAAACACTAGTACTTCATTCACGCACATAACAGCATTATACCTAAACAGTCTTTGCAGGATCGTAAACCAAAGTGACAACGAAATATGACGATTCTCTTTTATGTGATGATTCAATAAATATCAGTGACTTAGCGAGCGGTATGACTGGGAAGACATAATCTGTTGCAGTACATTTTGACATTTTGTACACTATTTAATCATATCTGATCGCAAAGCAGGTCTGATTCAGCAAAGCACAACATTAGGTTTATCACTTATCAAGGAGGTAAGATATATATCTTCTCTGTGGTGCGATCGGTGTGAAATCTATTAAGCGAAAATTAAGTTCCACTTCTGAATCTATAACATCTGCAGGCACACACAATCAAGCTTCCAAAGACATGATGGAGAATTTTATATTTTCACCTATAAAAAAAGGATATTTTTACACGTGTGAAACTATTGGAATCAACAATAGGTAATTATTTCACCAATACGTTCTACAGTTCGCACCTAAATATATAATAAAACGGTGTCATGTTTAATGCTACTCCTTTCTTTTTCATCATTATTAGGTATGAAGTTTAGTGCTTTGATGAACAAATGCTTGTTTTAATATGACAACTTGTGAATGAATAATGGCGCAATTTTTGTGCTTCTAAAATTCAGATTACAGTCTCGATGAGCAGGACCTCTGTACTTGCCTGTTAAGTGATGGTCACCAATATGTTTTTGAAGAGTTTAACTCGCCTCCGGTAGCAAATGTTTGTCTGACAGAGATATGTTACTGATAAGTTCAACGAATTTCTTGTTAAGTTTAAATGGGAAGGAAACACCAACACATGTGTTTTGAGTGCTCCAAATCCATTTCCGCACATGCTCAAATTATCTTTCCCTGGCAATCAATTCCATTTTTATTTCTTCACACATGGAATTAAACCAATACAAAACTATATTTTTCTGTCTGATTTTTTGCAGATTTTTGTTTTGTTTCTCCTGCAACAGTAATGGGTTCTCCCCTTATTAAATGCTATCATTTGGTGTAGTAAACAGAAAACTCTGTACACAATTCTGGGAACATGCCACATATCAAAATACTGAGTGGCTATCATGTTCTCTCTTTCCATTGATATGTGCACATACCTGTATGTGACAATAGTATAAACCTCCACTTCACAGCTGGGCAAATTTTCAATCAGTCTAGCAAGTCCCACGTTACCAATATGGATTCTGCACGTTACTTCTTTGATCTGCAAAAAAACGAATTAGCTGAGCATCATTAACATACAGTACCTCTATTTCTGTAGAGATGGTGTCATCAATACATTGCTTAAATGTATTTGCAACTATTTGCATTAACAGGAGCAAATACATGATATTTACAGAAGTAACTTTGTAAACATATCCTCATTTTCTTGTGTCTCATAAAAATGAATCCTTGCCAGTGCATGAAAATATACAACGTAGCAGAATTGAAGGATGTATCAGAATATTCAGACATATAAATATTTTAATTATTATCTTGTAAAGAAAGTGCTTAAATTACCTGTACTGGCTCAATGTCCAAGACTTCACCGAAAATCTACTGATAAGGCAATGTTCCGGTTGGCATGTCTCCGAGATATGACTTTCTATTGCAAGTGTTTTATTTGACCCACAGGTAGCACTCCTGTGTAACTGTAATCAAAGGGCCATGCATACGGGTCACAGTTCCTTTTGCTGGTCTGTGGTAATAGGGAGAGGCCCGGAAGAATAACAGTAGCTCTCACTAAAACACAATAAATATTACCTGGGACATACGGTCTGATGTAATCTGCATTATATATCAAACATGGCAACCGCTCCATTGGCCTAGTGGTTAGAGTGTCCGCATCGGATGCGAGAGATCGCGGGTTTGAACCCCGTTCGAGTCATGCCAAAGATTAATAAAAATGGCACTAGCAGCTGCCTGGCTTGGCTCTCGGCATTAAGAGGTTAGTGTTAGGACTGTACCAAAATTACTGATTTTTTTTAAAGATACGTTAAAAATCCAAATCACACACACTCAAACATGGAAATCAATTTTGATAAAGACATTTGATTCCCACCGTTGCGGTCTCTGTGAAGTTATTTCCACTTATTGCCCTGACAATAGTGATAACCTGATGTGATGCTTTGCTGAATCAGACTTGCTTGATGGTCAGATCTGTTCAAATAGTTCACGAATGCCAATAAGCGAAGTTACATGGAAATATTAAGTCATCCCAAATCTTGCCGCTCTCTGTCATATCACTGATATTTAGATATTTATCCCATCAAAGCAAATCATGATATTTAGGAATCACTTCGTTACACGAAGTTGCAAAGATTGTTTGGCTTTAATTCTGCTAGGTTCGTGAATGATGTATTAGTTTTGTGACTAGATATTTGACTCACTGGGATGTCGCTTCCTTCGTATGAAGTATGTATCTTCTGAATGTATAAATCTTAACTATTTTTTGCGCTTAAAAAGCCTAGAAGCTATGTAAGGAAAATGTACACCAACAAACAATAAGTAATCATATCTTACGTGCCAATCACAAGGATGGAATAAATCAATTATTTGAGGTAGTCTTTTGTTTTTGTCTTATAGTTTAAGGAATGTGTATCAACATCACAATAAGTTGCCGCAAATAAGGAAAATTTCCATCCAGATTAAATCGTTACTTACTGATCCTCCAATAGTAACCGCTGCTGAAGCTAGTTTGCTGTATTTAAGAGGAACACACTTTGATACTGCTTCTAATAGTTGCATTACATTCTGACTTAAGAAGTCCTTTTTTGTATTACTTTCAAATGATTAAAACGGTGTTTTCTTTCATTTAATGTGCACGTCTTTCTTCTACGCCGTAAACAATAGGTACAGTTTTTTTCGTCTAAAGTCTGTTGAGAATGCAAGAGTTGGTTGCTTACCCCTAATGCAATGGAAAATATGAAACACAATTTAAATTGTCAATACTCAAATTAATAAAGTTGTAAAAGAGCGTAATTTATTTTGTTTTTGAATGAAGACTATATGCTT
Source organism: Megalonaias nervosa (assembly GCA_016617855.1). Lineage (NCBI taxonomy): Eukaryota > Metazoa > Mollusca > Bivalvia > Unionida > Unionidae > Megalonaias > Megalonaias nervosa. Next base: position 34,987 of record JAECUM010043558.1, read on the forward strand.
CATCTACTGAATGTAACACTTGTATTCAGCAAACCGGGAAAGAGCATAGTTAAATCAGTAAATTGTAGCTAATTAATTTATATATTTCTTTGTTTTGGGTTGTTCAGTTACAGAAAGAACCAATAAACCATTTATCACTTGAAATACATTATCTTGTCTACAAATTAGACGTGTACATTTAAGTAAATCAGTTAATATAATACAATCAGGATACTCATAGCCAGGTACAATTGCAAAACTTGTAAAGGAAGTAGTTTCACTTTGCATAACACTCTTGTTTGTTTTTGTCGATCGACTTTTTAATTCACACTTTTACGTAAAATTGAATATTCTTAATGCCCATTTTCCTTTTTTGATTCGGACGGAATATCAGTATTTCCTTTCTTTCGGTTTTAAATGCATCAAGCCTAACACCTAATGGATATATTTTTTTTATCCACTTGGGTGTTGAGTGCACCTGTATCTATTGTAAACCTTTTTTTTCGAAATCATTTAAATGTTTTCTCATTCTATCATTCTGTTGTCTATTTCCCAAATACTACCATGCACAACACCAATATTATGAAACCACTGTCCGATCTTCATAATCGTTTGCATATGGTTTAGATTGTGGCTTGTAATGTGTTGTAAATTCTTTGAATGTAACATCTTGTGTCGTTTTTGTTACATCTGCGCAATCTGAAAATGAATGGATAGAGTGAATGTTCTTTCTATAGATCCAGATATGAATTCATTCACCTTCAACAGGTTTATGACTATATCTTTTCGTTATCTCATTCTCTGCTGCTTTAAAACTGTGGAAGGGGTAGTGTTTGCTACGACGTTGCTTCTCGAGGCCATTAATAAATATATTGTAATCATTCATCTTTTTCCATATCTTGATTCTTCTATTTAAGTTGCCATTAAAAGAGGCACAATTTTCCTGATCATTTTTCAATTTTTGTTTTCATTTTCTGCTTGTCGCTTTCCAATAATATTTGTCTCTATTTATCCTGAATTCCATGGGTTGTATATATCAATGAACGTTAAGCGAATCATCTGTCCCTTTGTCAAGTCGATTGAATGACTTAAGTAGTAATAGATAGAGTATACAATCTCTGTTAAACACGTCTTAAGCGTCTAAAAATCTTTGTTATGTTCTTATGAATCTATTTCTACAGCCCTGTGATTTGGTGTCTCTCCGTTCTGATTCTGTTCAATAATGCTTCGTTAGTAATGCATTTTGAACTTGTTCTAGTCATGCCTTGATGTCTTTCAAATTGTTTTCATTTGATTAGCAGTAAGTAAATTGTTAAGTAATAATATCAGGGAAGTGGTTATTTTGGGGAGTTCATTTAGACAGTAGCAAGTAAAATAATCACTTACTGAGGTATTGCACGTGGTGACATTTTCTTTATGTTGCACTAAAATATACGGGAAATGGCTCATTAATGTCTCTTCCTTGATGGTAGAATTCTTTGTTTTTCACAAAGAAGTACAGAAAGCAGATCGGCATTTTTTTTTTTTTTTTTTTTTTTTTTTTTTTTTTTTTTTGCGGGGGGTATAGTTTGTGGCTTGTCGTATGATATTGATACACTGTATGGAACCTGAATTCGTAATTTCCTTTTATTTCTGCGATGGCAATGCCAGCGACCGCCATTCTATCTGTTTGTATGGTACGTGGGTTCGTGCTTATTTTGTCTTTGAATTAACACAGAAAGTGGCTCAATCCTACTGGAAGTGTACTAGTGTTGTCTTGTTGTTGTTCTTGTTGTATTTTGTTTGCTTCGCACACAGTAGTATGATAAATGCTCTGTGCCAGTTCTTGCTATTTAAACTTAAAAAGGCTTCCTCTTAAATATTCCTCGATCGTTACTAAGTCTTTCTCTAACATGCCATAAAACGATTAAAAATAAAGAGTGTCGCCATCAGACTACAAAGACGTCTTTACACAAAAAGCTGTCGATAAGAAATTAAATTGGTACTATTTGTATTTTTGTTTACCAAAATATTGATTTTCAAAAAAGCAAATACCGACTTGTGTTTTGCATTACGTTTGATACGTTATCATTTACCATTCTATTAATGATGACTGTTCTATGTTCAATTCAAGAATGGTGACCTATGCAGTTTCTTTCGGTTGCAAGAGGTTATATCATTCCAAATATTTCTTCGCCGTATTAACATAACATCAGGATATTAGAAATAAATCAACATTCTCATCTTGGTTTACTTTCCATATTTAAACTTCTGTCAAGAAGAGCCTCTTCATTAGGAAACTTCTTGTGTAGACCACCGTTTCATTGTCAACAATCACACGATCACATCCACACGCACACAAACATTCACACAGCTGTCGAAAACTTTACTGTCACATTTTTGAACTATGCGTACACTTCTAGCTGTACTGGGACACAACACGTGCTGGCGTTTCACGTTCGAGACAACCATTTTAATCTTAAAGTGATGCAATTTTGAGCGACGTAGATCAGGATCTTTACTTGGATCTTATGCCGGGAGCTCATTTTGTGTGTTCTCGTTGGAGTAAATATATGATGAACAGTTAACATCTGAAGATAAAAGAATGCAGATAGTTATGTCTAAGAGTATTTCAATTCTAGCTTATAAAAAAGCTAAGAGAAAACATTATGTTCGCCAGACACTTTCCCAGTGCAAGCGAATGTATACAAATCACCAGCACTGTATCCATCTTTACAAGTGCTGATGTGAATTCCTTGAGCTTAAACGTTCCTGTTCTTTACGATTATTTGAACCCAACTTGACTAATTGCAATACTTTAAATATGAAAAGAATAAACAAAATTCATATTCATTTAACACACTAGCCTCAGAATATTCTTTACATAAAGGATTGTTTTTCTCTAGGACATCATAATCACCATTGTCCAAATTACTCCATTGCTGACATAGTGTTTCACACACGTCAAGGCCAAATCTCCTTAATAATATTACCTACCCTGTCTTAAAATCTTCTTTCCCGAGATGGCCTTAGCTTTTCCTATTATTTTGACACACTCACCCCATCGACAAAAAGTAAATGGTAGGTCCCATATGTTTGTGATATTTGGTCACTGAACAACAAGCTGAACTGAACTTGTTACTGAACAAAGGCTACACAACCAACAAGGTTTAAAACTTTTCACATGAGCAGGGGGTAAATTCTGAATATCCGTGGTACACGACCATGTTGTTGCAATTTCTGATTACATACCCTCGTTGATGTACAGACTGTATTTAATCACGATATTTATGTAAGGATTGGTATTCGTGAGCCTTTGAATAATTTAGCTAACGAATTCCCGATCAAAGTTGAAACAAGGAACGAGGTCGCATATTCATTAATCATTTTTAAAATCAATCAGTACAAAAAGTAGCTTTAAGTTCGTAATTAGTTTCTGTGTCAGATATAACACTAACTTAGTATCAATCAAATCAACGGCTACCAAAATTTCAATCTAAATTATTTTTTTGGAAATAACCTTAGCAGCTCTAGAGTAAATAACACATCGTCTTGAAGGTTTTTAAAAGCTTCCAATCCCCTGGGTTAGTTTGATTGTCAAACAAGCGCATGGGCGTTGCTCTATATATTTAACCAGCAATGTATTACCAAGTTTGAGTGAGTAATATACAGAATACTGTTGTTCGCGGCTGTTCATGTAAGTGCTAAGCATATGCAGCACATATAAAAGATATGGTACTGTTCCCCCATTCAAAGGTACCTGCTTCGATCTTGTACTCAGAGAAGAATATTGCTATGGATACAATTAAGCAGACGATCTTCATAACGATGAGGGATTTACAGACGAGGTCCTGCGGGAAGCGAAATTATTAATAATTTAAAGTGTCTTTCAAGATCTTCAAACTCAAATGCAGCATTTCATTTTCGGGTTCAATGTTCCTGTTTTGCATCTAAAACAAGCAAATGATGAGATGGTGTCTTTGACATAAAGATGTCATTGATCACAATTAAAAAACAATCCTGTGTTTACCAACCAAAATGCTGAAGTCCCTTTCTGATATTCAGAGGTCATTGACATGCATTAAGCTCTAAAATCTAAAAACATCACTTCTAAGTGTAATAGCAATAGTACGGAATCAAATTGTATACAATATTGCATGGGTCATTGAGTGAATTATTAAGGTATGTTGATGTATAATTACGGAGTGTTGATAGATTGATGAATCCAACTTCCTTGCCTAAACGAACGTCTTTATATGACAAGAAGGTGGTAAATATCGTACTGGGTCTTCTAAGACAAAACCAAGTTGCTAATAGCTTCTTTAACGACCTTACAGCTGCAGCTAATTAGACTATGCAAACCCAACTGGATGGCAGAACTCAGTTAATTTATGTTTCTAATCAAATAATGAGTTACTTTCGTCTTAAAAGCAACTAAACTTACTGAGGCAATTTACTGCTATCATTAACATAGATGGAAAACTGTAATGAACATCAAACAGAATAAAACATACATATTCCCTTGGAGTAATAAATATTTTCAAATATAGACTAGAATGGTCATTCCGTATCATTTTCTTATTCAGTGAAGCAAGGAAACGGCTTTGTCCTCTCCAACCGGTTGTTAGCAGCATTGTTTCTGGGCAGAAATGCACAAAACTATTGTCATGGCATGTACAACTGTTAAGACTGCCTGAACTAGAAAGAGCCATTCCTACACTACACAATGTCTGCTTTGAAAACTAGGCGATTGATAGGACGTGTGCAAGATGAAATTTACCCGGATAGGCATCTACATTATTTATCCAACGGGGGATGGTAACGGCATCTACGTAAGCTATGACATGGATGCTACTGGTGGATGATGGATATTCGTTCGTAAGAAGCGTCAACAGTAATGTTGCATTCTTTCATGACAGAAGGGCCTTGGTTATCAGAACTATATTCCTCTTCCTACAGATCGATTACTAATCTAGAACGAAATTTCGGAATAAAGCATTTTGTTTAAAATATAGACTTTTGTAACAGGTCTCCAGTGGTACCTTACACCTGCTGAACGAGAGGATAATAAAACTAAATTGGATTTAGGGTGACAAGGATCGTAACGTGAAGTCCAAATGACGTACATATATACATGTATGAAACCAATCCAAACGAAATATCCCGTGAAACATACATGCCCTATTAAAATACCGTTCTTTGTGCAATCAATACTTATGCATGTATGTTCCCTTTGTTTGAATCTGAAAACCCCGATGGAGCAAATATATAATTTTTAGATGTAGATTAAGTTCAGTCGATTTTTGTTTCCTATGGAAGTTCAAAATTAGTTTTTCTTTACTTGCGTCTTCAATAAAAAGAAGTTCTATCAGTAGCAAATATTAGAACGTCTTTAGGCGAGAAAGATCCTGACATGCGAACTATGCTCTTGTGAAAATTCTCACTCTAACAAGAATAACTTTGATCGAGAATATCTTTCTCGGGCTGATAACTTATATACTAACCACTTAGAAGGCAAATTGTGATATAGAGAACAATCATTGGTTAACAAGAGGATCAAATATAGATTATGCCAGTTGACGATATCCCTGAAATCGACTCTCAGTGTGATCAGCACGTGCTGATGATGCGACATATGTCACTGTGCCTGGCAACACATTTAGGAAAATAAGTGAAAATCTCGTGAATTCAGTTGAAATTGAATAATTATTTCGGATCCATTCACGATTGTTTTTTTTCTAGATGATATTGGATAAATCACCATGCAAGAACTATTCTTTGCTACAGAAGATAAAACAGCAACGATTTCGATTACTGTGTCAGTGCAACAAAGGTTTATATGGCTACCGTGAAAGCAATTGGGGCGTTGTACATGACTTGGGTCAATCATAATGCAAGAACACTTGTTTACTACAAAAGATAAAACAGTAACAAATATGATTACTGTGTCAGTGCAACACAGGTTTATTGAGGAACTGTAAATGTTTGCAAGCGCCAACACAGTGATGTTGAAGTTGATGACACTTCAGGAATTTCGGATATTTAAAAACAAAATGCGCGCAAGGTCTATCCACATAATTTTTGTATGCGACCAATAACTTTGAACTTCTTGATTAACTGACAAGAAGATCAATGTTGTATACTGGACTGCATTTTAATATCGTAGTAAATTTTCGGCTACTTAACATTTCCTGGATTTGATACTGTCAGATTTTCTGCACCTCTTCTTCTTTTATATGTCTTCTTCCATAATTTTAAAGCAGTGTATTTATTTTTGGAAAAATGATGAAAATTGAATTTTTGTATATTGTTTTACATATTCTTCGTTTATTTTCCCATTTAGTAATCTACTCGAGTACACCAAAGAGTTATATGTGTCTGATTTTGCATAATATAGTATCTTTCTGTGACGTCACAATTAAGATCACGGACTCTCAATGAATCAAGGACATCAACCCAAAGGTTTGACTAGCAGAAAACAAAATAATTTGGCCCCTAAGGCATCATAATTTTTCCTTTAAAAACTCTCAGGGGTTTAAAAACAAGAAACATTCCCCAAGAAACGAATGTAAGCTGCTCGCGTTTCACTGCTCGTACGAAACTGTTTTACGCCCATACCTGTGTTGCACTACAGTATATGGATTACTATTATCTTTCATCATTCATTCAAATTTAATAATTTGTCACTTTTTGTAATACCTAAGAATATTGTTAACTGAGACGTTAAGGAAGGCGATTGTTGAAATCGGACAAGGCATATATATATATACGATTGTACGTTTGCATGCATCTCTAAATCCATTAATAGAACAGGGAATTTCCTTACCATTCAGGCAGACTGTCGACTTACGATAACAATTGGTAAAGAAATGTAAATAACCGCAACGTTTATATAATATTTGGTCAATCCGTTAGGTTGGTATGGGAGGGATTGGAACTATGATATTATTTGCAAGCATATAGGTAACGTATGTTTTGTTTATTTCAATTAGCATCAAAATAGTGAAAGTAACATTTGGGAATAATAATAAGAAAATGAAACAAACAAAACTAAAATGTAGTATTATGCTTTCAATAAAATATAAATATTAATTTTAAACTATATATATTCAGAAAAACAAAGAATTACCACTGCATCCGATTCAAATGCAATAGGGACAGCAAACTTAAAAGGTTCAACAAATTGATTATACTTGCTTTCCTTCATGAGGAAGGAATATTGATATAACTAAAGCGGTGTATTGCAAAGCGAAAGTCACAAATAACATGAATCTATATGGACCTAGTTTATTTTGCAGTACCCTATGAGTACAAATATTTTTGTTTTATTCTGGCGATATCTTAATAATTTTGTAACTCTCTTACTGTGAAAATTTCCTCCTTATTTTCATGTCTGCATATATCATGGATGTATGAGATCCAGCATATCTATGCCAATTTATTCCTTCTCCAGACTTGGTGGATCCGTACATTCCATTTAAGTTTGAATAATGGCAATTATTGTACCACCATCCGCCTTTGTATGTATTGGCACAATTTGACGAATTGGTGTTGTCGTTGTCCCAATCTTTGGTGGTGAATTTCATATGAGAATGATAGGAGAAAGAGTCTCCCGCTGTTCCACTGTAGCTTTTTACGATGAGAAGATATCCACTACTTTCGTCTCCAACCGAGAAAGTATCATACACAGCAAAGCTGGTATTTGTATTTGAAACAGTCAAGCTTATATGCAGCTGGTAATCGGCCTGAGCCGTGAGATCATGTACATTATCATTTCCGAGCCATAAGTTTCCATTCGGATCACCAAAACCCTCTTTATAATCAACCCACTCACGAAAGAAATCAACATCTGCACTGACTCTTCTCTGAATGACAGTCCATCTTCCACCGGCTGTACGCATGTCACATCGAACGTAGATACCGTTAGGATGTCCTTTGGGATAAATAATGTAGCCTCCAGTTTTTGTAAAACCCATTTGGTAAATGTCATTGCAGTCAATTGGTTTTCCAAAATAGTCATGTTGGCATATAGATGAAGTGACGTTTCCACAATAAGTTTCAGGCTGGCTACAAGAACAGTTGCAGGCGAAATGACATGGGTATTGAGCATGTCCGCTTGTAAGCAATTCAGAGAACGTCAGGAAAGCGAAGAATAAGCGAATCATTGTCACGGTAAAGAAAGTTGAACAATACGTTCTCAGCTAAGGATTGTTCTAGCGTATAGCTGGATATGGAAATCTTTAAGTGGACTGTCAATATTTATAAGATTCATCAGTGGCAAAACACAAAAGGGGTGGGACTTATATAATAATTATCCAGTTCGGCGCATTGATTTCATTGGATAAGAATGCTAAGACGGATGTAAATAATCCACTATAACTACATCTGAATAGACTTTGTCAGCATAACATATGGTTAATTTTCTAGACGAGAAAGTTTTCGCTCTCAAATGAGGCGAATTGCAGCCCAAATAAAACAGTGAGCTACACAGATTAACCTCACTGCGGATGTACTGATACTCAAACAGGAATTTAAGTTTTGGCATAGAAAAATAACATAGCTAAACACTGAATCTGAACAGTTGTTCAATATGCACCACAACTAATAATTTCATATTTTCGTACAAATAGAGCTATCGATAGTATATGTTGGACTTCCTAAAATACTTAGTATGAAAATTGTATTAGCTATATAATATTAAATTCCGTACCAAATCACTCGTATTTAAATACATTACATTTGGAGTGAAATACGGAACTTGGAGAAAGACTGTGGAATTCACAAGCAGGAGCTTATTAGTTTTATAAGATATATAATGGAAAAGGAAGATATTGACTAGGTTTTAAAATAGAATCTGTCGCCTAGTTCTTTTCTACGTTATTTGGACATGTAATTTCAACAACGTTGTTCTAATAATATAATCAAAACGAAAAATGAATAGTTAAAATCTCCATCTGCTGCTGGAGGAATCTTTAAGAGCTTTTATTTCTTGTACAACATTTTTGTCATGTATTTTGACTGAGGTATATGAAACATTCAAAAGTGAAGAAAATGATGGTCATTTGGTATCCAGTCTCTGGAAGAGAAAAAAGAAATTGACAATCACAATGATACCTGTTACTGCTATTTTGCTTATCTAACTACTGCTTCTGATGTTTGAATGACCATCACAAGCGTTTTTGTACATTTGGACCATAAACCTATATTTCTACAATTGCATAACAATAGTTCAACAATCAAAACTTGTAACAGTGAAATGAAAATGAAGAATCCATATAAGATGTACTTGGCAAGATGAAATGGGAATAATATGTTGTTGTTGTTGTTGTTGTTGTTATAGGGTTTAACGCCATTTTTCAGCACAAGATAGGCTATACATGGCGGCCAGTATTAATGGTGGAGGAAGAACCCGGGAGAACCGGGAAAGAACCACCGACCCACTAGAAGCTACCGACAAGCTTTCTCCCATAACCACATTGGCCGAGCCCGAGACTCGAACCCACGCAGAGAGAGGTGAGATGGCAGTGATCCGTAACGGTGAGCGCTTTAGACCACTTGGCCACTCGGGGCCCCCTGGGAATAATATCGAATAGCTGTCATATCATATTAGAGTGAAAGAATTTTGTTGTGAAAGAATACTATTTAGTGAATTGTGTTTCCATTTAGGTTCTTCTATGGGATGCTGAAAGGACATATGGTAAAATTTGAGATATTACACCTCAACTCTTAAACTTCGTTAGAGGATAAAGAATTTCCCCTCAAGGGATATATATATATATATATATATATATATATATATATATATATATATATATATATATAGAGAGAGAGAGAGAGAGAGAGAGAGAGAGAGAGGAGAGAGATAATCCAAACCATATCGGAAGTGTATGCTGTTAACTTTTGTTATACATTTGACTTACCTGATTCATCCAGTTATGTTCATTGTTTGTTCATAGCATTGCAATGGATATCGATTATTATCCATTCTCAACAACTTGATCTAGTATTTAATACATTTACAGTAATAGGTAAAATACAGACGTTCGGCGTCTATATTCTCGTAGCAACAGGGAATATGTGTGCTTTCTAGGAAGATTGCAATTCTAGTAAAACTTATCATTTACGTTTTCATTTGTATATCAATATCGTACCGAAATATCAGTGATCATATTAATAACCGTTCAAATATGCCTAATGTATTTTAAACAATAATGCATGTTTGTGGTGACTAATGCGTGTATTGGGAATTACAGACAAAAGTCCTAGTAATTGAAAGTCCTGAATGTAATTTAGTAGAAGTCCATAATAAATCCAAAAACTGAATGCGATGACGTGTCCGTGGTATCTTATAGAGTGTTGATGCGTCTTTTGTTGAATTACAGTAATATAATTTCAGGTCTGAATTCACTATAAATACCAGTGAATTTCTCTATCAAAGAATTGCAACAGAGCACTTTTGTATTTCCAGAGAATATAATACTTGAATTAAATAATTTGAAGGTATAAAATTAAGCGGAACTGGACATATAATACGACTTGAAATTGTTAGATCTTACAGCACGACTGAAAATCCTCTCCGTTAGAAGATTATGTAGTTCTCTAATTAACATCAGCTCAAAATTAGCATTTTCCATCAAATAAAAGTATTAACGAATGGAAAATAACCTTATATAATAATCTTGGCTTTTACAAAATAGTCAAAAACACTTAGGAAATTCATTTAATTATGTCTTAATGTAGATATAAATTTAGAACATTATTTTTTGCCTTAGAAAAAATCTATTTTGTCAGGATAGTTGTTAGAATTTATGTAAACAGACTCGACTATGTTTACGAATTTGATGGAAATTTCCACTGGAAATGAACCACATCTTGATCATCGTATTCCGTCTTAGTGCTTTATAAAAGGTTCTGAAGTAAACAAGTTGTTCTTTCCTATTTTGTTATCAGTTTAGTGGAATCACGTTCAGTTGCGTTCGATATAATTTAAGGGGAATTACTTATTTAAATTATTAATAGGGATTACTAAGTGAACATTGACATTTTCGACTAAAACATTATGCTGCGATTATTGTAAATTCATTCCAGGATATTCTAGCTTATATCAGTGTCCATACATCAAGCCTGCTGACGCATCAGCTGATTACAAGCTATTGGTACGGCGACACGTTCAAAACATGAGATTCATTCGAAGCACTCTATACTTTTGGACTTATGATAGAACTTTTGGGATTATTTGGAATTTAATTCACAACACTCCGAGATCTTTTTAATTTTTCATTTTTCATTCTATGGAAAAATAGTATTTGTTGAAGTCTACTAAAAAGTTTAGGTTTTGCTTTTTCTGTTACATGGTTTAGATTCCATAGAGTCGTAACAATATTTTGAATTAATCTGCATTTTCAATTTTGTAGCTTTATTTGGCACCCTAAATACCTAGGATGTTTACATTTTGAATACACGTAACTTTTAATATGAAGGAAGAGATATAGCACAGAGACGAATATCAATATCACAAACACTAGTACATCGTTCACGCACATAGTAGCATTAGACCAGAACAACCTTTGCAGGTTCGTAAACCAAAGTGAAGCGCAAATATCATGATTCGCTTTTGTAAGACGATCATAACAGTGACTTAGAGAGCGGTATGATTCGGAAGATATAATCTGTCGCAGTACATTTTGTAAACAATTTGAACATATCTGATCACGAAGCAGGTTCGATTCATACAAGCATCACATCAAGTTTATCACTGTGTCAAATTTCTTGAGCGAAAATTAATTTCCACTTCTGCAATGTTATGCAGATCTTATTTATTTTCAATTGTTCAAAAAGTGCTTTTTTGCTTCTCCATGTATAACTTCAGCAGACACACATACTCAAGAGTCGAATGACACGATGGGAAATTTTAACACGTCTGAAAATATTGCAGTCAACAATAGGTAATTATTTTACCAATACGTTCTACAGTTCGCACTTACATATATAATAAAACGGTACCCCGTTTAAAGCTATATCTTTCTTTGTCATCGTTATTAGGTATAAAGTTTATTGCCTTGATGAACAGATGCTTGTTGTAATATCACAACTTGTGAATGAATAATGGCGTAAAGGTGTGTTTCTAAAATTCAGATTAAAGTCCCTGTGAGCAGGTCCTCTATACTTGCCTGATAAGTGATGGTCACCAATTTGTTTTTGCAGAGTATCGTCGGCATCCGATAGCAAATGTTTATTTTTCACAGATATGGCATGCTGCTGGCGAATTAAACGGGTGTCAATCACTTGTGAATATCTTGAAAATCGGCCTGGAAGCACTAATACACGTGTTTTGAAATGCTCCAAATCCATTTCCTCACATACTCCAATTCTCTTTCACTGACATTCAATTCTATTTTTATTTCTTCACACATGGAATTAAAGAAACAAAAATATAGTTTTCTGTCTGTTTTTTGCTGTTGTTGAGATCTTTCTTTTCTCCCCTGCAAAAGTAATGGGTTTTCCCCTTATCAAATGTCATCATTTGGTGTACTAGACAGTATACTATGTACACATCACCGGGAACATGCCATATATCAAAATAGAGTGGCTATTGTGTTCTCCCTGTTCGGTTTCTATTTGAACATGCCTGTACGTGACAACAGTGCCAACCTCCACGTCAAAGTTCAATCTAGCAAGCCCCAGTTTCCCCATGGGGATTCTGCTCATTACTCTTTTGATCTGGGAAAAATGAATTTGCTGAGCATCATTAACATACATTAACTCTATTTCTCTAGGTATGATGTCACCAATACAATGCTTAAATGTATTTGCAACTATTTGCATTTACAGAGCAAATACATGAAATTTACAGAAGTTATTTTGAAAACATGTCCTCATTTTCTTGTGTCTCATAAAAATGAATCCTTGCCAGTGCGTGAAAATATAAAATGTAGCAAAATTGAAGGATCTATGAAAATATTCAGACATATAAATATTTTGAATTATTATCTGGCAAACAAGCGCTTAAATTACTTGTACTGGCTCAATGTCCAAGACTATCACCTCTAACACACTATAGGCTCCAAATTTGGACTGTGGCATGGACTGTCACTTCTACCATCATCAATCCAATCAGCAATAGCTTTTCAAAGACTATCCTAATGCGCACTGCAAACCTTTCTTGAGTTGACCATAGATGTGGAAAGATGTCTCACTGAGATGCACATGAGGTATGGAAACGGAAGGCGATTTGTTAGAGTTCCAGCTGCACATAGAATGGCTACTGAGCGGACAAAGCTCTGGTTGGCATGTCTCCAACGTAGGGCTTTCTATTGCAAGTGTTTTATTCGCCCCACAAGTAGCACTACTGTGTAACTAATCAAAGGGCCCATGTATACAGTTCACGTTCCCTTTTCTTGGTCTGTGGCAATAGGGACAAGCTGTAACTAAAACACAATAAATTTTGCATCAGACAACGGGTCTGAGGTAAACTGCATTACATATCAAACATGGAAATTAATTTTTGCTAAAGACATTAGACTCGCACCGTTGACGTCTCGGTGAAGTTATTTCCCATTACTTCCTTGAAAGAAGTGATAACCTGATGTGTGATGTTGTTGAATCAGACTTGCTTGATGTTCAGATATATTCAAATAGTCACAAACGTAAAAAAATGTAAGTTACATGGAAAGATTAAAGTCATCCCAAATCCTACAGCTCTCTCATGTTACGGTCCCTAGATAATTAGCCTGTCAAGGGAAATCTTGATATTTGAGCTTCACTTTGGTAAACGATGCTACCAAGATTTCTTGGGTTTAATGCAGCTAGGTGCGTGAATGATCTACCAGTGTCTGTAATTGAGTTATTTGATTCAATGGGAAGGAGCTTCCTTGTTAGGAAGTACGTGTTTTCTGAATGTATACATCTTAATTATGTATTGTGCTGAAAGAGCGTAGAAGCAATGTAAGGACAATGCACTCCAACAAATAATAACTGTTTGCATCTCACGTGCCAACCACAAGGATGTAAACAAATCAATTGTTTGAAGTGGCCTTTTGTTTTCAAGTATTGTCTTATCGTTTAAGCTATGTGTATCAATATCACAATAAGTAGACGAATATAAGGAAAAAGGGCCGTCGAGATTGCTCAATGTAGTTAACGATCAAACCCTGCTCTCTCAATCGTTCACTCAAGTCATCAAGTGTCTATGTTCTGTTTTCACCGAATTCACAAGTTTTCCCCCGTACTCTTAGCTTCTTTCAGCAGTTCGATCAATGAACTTGAATAGATAGTTGATTTTGTTTTGAAAAGCTAAACCGTTACTTATTGATCCTGCAATAGTAACCGCTGCTGAAGCTATGTTGCTGTATCTATGAGGAACACACCTTGATACTGCTTCCAATAGTTGTATTACATTCTGACTGAAGATGTCCTGTTTTGTATTACGTACAAACGATTAAGATGGTGTTTTCATTTATATAATGTGCACGTCTTTCTCTTACACTGTAAATATTAGATACAGATTTTTGCCTAATGTCTGTTGAGTATGCAAGAGTTGGTTTGCTTACCTCTAATGCAAAGGAAAAAATGAAGCACAAACAATTTAAATTGTGAAACCTCAAATTGATAACAGTTGTACAAGAGCTTAATTTTTTGTTTTTAATGAAGACTATATCCTTCGTCTATGGTTTGTAACACTTGTAGTCAGCAAAACGTGAAAGAGCATAGTTAAATCAGTGAATTGTAGCTAATTAATATATATTTTTCTTTCGTCTACTAATTACCTCGATTGCTGATTAGAAGTATACATTTAAGCAAATCAGTTAATATAATACAATCAGGATACTTATGATCAGGTACAAATGCGAAAATTGTAAAGCAATATAACACTGGCATTAGTTTCATGTTGCATAACACTCTTCTTTGTTTGTGTCTATCGATTTTTCAATTCACCCTTTTTACGTGAAATGCAATATTCTTAATGCCCATTTTCCGTGTTTGATTCGGTCTGAATAGCTGTATTTTCTTTCTTTCGGCTTTAATTGCATCAAGCCTAACACTTAATGCATATACTTTTTTAACCACTTGGGTCTTGAGTGCAACTGTATCTATTGTAAACCTTTGTCCGAAATCATTTAAATCTTTTCTAATTCTATCATTCTGTTGTCTATTTCATAAATAGTACCATGCACAACACCGATATTAAGAGACCACGTTCTGATATTTATAACTGTTTGTATATGATTTACATTGTCGCTTGTAATGTGTTATAAATTAGTGTTTGCTACGATGATGTTTGTCCAGGCCATTAATTAATGTATTGCATTATTCATCTTCTTCCATCTCTTGATTCTGCTATTTAAGTTCAAATTAAAAGAGGCACACTTTTCCTAATCTTTTTCATTTTTAAATGTGTTTTTGGTTATTTTTTTATTTTCTGCTGGTCGCCCTCCAATAATATTTCTGTTTATCATGAATTCAATGGGTTGTATATATCACTGAACGTAATGCGAATGATCTGTCTCTTCGTCCAGTCGATTGAATGACTTAAATCGTAGGAGATAGAGTACCGAATCTCTATCTAAACACGTCTTAAGCTTCTAGAAATCTTCTTGCTGATTTTGTGAATCTGTTTCTCCACCTATGTGATTTTGTTATTTCTCCGTTGTTATCCGGTTCAATAATGTTTACATTAGTAATGTATTGTCAGCTTGTTCCAATCATGTCTTGATGTCTTTCAGATTGTACTTATTTAATTAGCAGTAAGTAAATTGTTGAAAAATT
This sequence comes from Megalonaias nervosa, assembly GCA_016617855.1. NCBI lineage: Eukaryota > Metazoa > Mollusca > Bivalvia > Unionida > Unionidae > Megalonaias > Megalonaias nervosa. Next base: position 50,710 of record JAECUM010043558.1, read on the forward strand.
AATGTCAGGAAAATGGTTATTTTGGGGAGTTCATTAATACAGTAGCAAGTAAAGTAGTCACGTAGTGGGGTATTGGATATGGTGACATTTTGTTTGTTTCGCACTGAAAAATATGGAAAGTGGTTAAGTGATATGTTCTCATCCATGGTGGGAGTATTCTTTGTGTTTCACATGGTAGAAAAGAAAGTACACCAGAATTTTCTATTTTGGGACGTGCCTTGTGGATTGTGGTGGTGGATTGATACACTGTATGGAACCTGGACTCGAAATTTCGTTTTTATTTATGCTATGTCAAATGAAAGAGATCGCCAATTACCTTTTTTGTATGGAAGGTGGGTTCATGTTTATTGTTTCTTTGTACTAGTAAGGAAAGTGGCTCAGTCTTACTGGAAGTGTGCTAGTGTTGCCTTGTTGTTCTTGTTGTAGTTTGTTGGCTGTGAATACAACAGTACGATACATGCTCTATGCCAGTTCTTACTATTTAAATTTAACAAAAGGCCTCGTCCTCCTCTGCATTTCTCTATCTTTACTAAATCTTTGACCAATATGCCCAAGAGCGATTAAAAATGCACAGTGCTGCTCTCAGACTAAAATGACGTCATTACACAAAAGACATTAAATTGGTATTATTTCTATTTTTGTTTAGCAAAATACTGATTTTCAAAATCAAATCGAATCAATTGAATAATGCGCAGCAGAATTTAACACAAATACCGATTTGTGTTTTGCATTAGGTTTGATATGCTATCATTTACCATTCTACTAATTACGACTGCTCTATGCTCATTTCAAGAATGGAGACCTATGCAGTTTCTTTCGGGTTCATAAAGGGACAGCATTCCAAATATTTCTTTACAATATTAAAAAATCAAGACATGAGAAATAAATCAAAATGAGTCACCTTCACCATTCTCATCCTGGTTTACTTTCCATATCTAAACATCTGTCAACAAGAACCTCATCAGTATGGAACGTTTGTGGAAACCACCGTTTTATTGTCAAACATAACACAAACACATCCACACGCACAAACAAAAATTCACACTGCTGTCGATAGCTTTACTGACACCTTTTTAACTTTGCGTGCACGTCCAGCTGTACATGGAGAAAAGACGTGCTGGCGTTTTAGGTTCTACAAACTGATTATACGTGCGTTCGTTTATGTAAAATGAATACTGATATAACTAGAGCGGTGTATTGCAAAACGAGAAACGCAAATAACATGATTCAATATGGACCTAGTTTATTTTGCAATACCCTATGTGTACAAATATTTTTTATTCTGGCGATATCTCAATAATTTTGTAACTCTCTTACTGTGAAACGTTCCTCCTTATTTTCATGTCTGCATATATCATGGATGTATGATATACGGCATATGCATACCAATTTATTATTTCTGCAGAATTGGAAGATCTGTAGATTCCATTTTAATTTTACTAATGGCAATTACTGTACCACCATCAGCCTTTGTATGTACTGGCACAGTTTGGCGAATTGGTTTTGTCGTTGTACCTATCTTTGGTGGTGAATTTCATATCAGAATGATAGGAGAAAGAGTCGCCTGCTGCTCCACTGTAGCATTTTACGATGAGAAGATGCGACTTTCGTCTCCAACCGAGAAAGTATCATACATGGCAAAGCTAGTATTTGTATTTAAAACAGTCAAGTTTATATGCAGCTGGTAATCGGCCTGAGCAGTTAGATCATTTTGCTGTCATATCCTAGCCATATGTTTCCATTCGGATCACCAAAACCCTCTTTATAATCAACCCACTCACGAAAGAAATCAACATCTCTGCTGACTCTTCTCTGGATGACAGTCTATCTTCCACCGGCTGTACGCATGTAGCATCGAACGTAGATACCATTAGGATGTCTTTTGGGATAAATAATATAGCCTCCAGTCTTTGTAAAACCCATTTGGTAAATGGCCTGGCAGTCAATTGGTTTTCCAAAATAGTCTTTTTGGCATGTAGATGAAATGACGTTTCCACAATAAGATTGAGGCGGGGTACAATAACAGTTGGAGGCGAAATGACATTGGTATTGAGAATGTCCGCTTGTAAGCAATTCAGAGAACGTTATGAACGCAAAGAATAAGCGAACCATTGTCACGGTAAAGAACATTGAACAAAACAAAGGATTGTTCTAGCGTATACCTGGATATGGAAACTTTAGGATGAATGTCCATATTTATAAGATGCATCAGTGGCAAAACACATGAAGGGTGGGACTTGAATAATAATTATCCAGTTCGACTCATTAATTTAGTTTTGTAAGAATGCTAAGACGGATGTAAACAATCCACTATAATGACATCTGAATAGACTTTGTCAGCATAACATATCATCAATTTTCTAGCCGAGAAAGTATTCGTTCCCAAATGAGTCCAATTATACACAGTGAGCTACAGAAATTAGCCTCACTGCGAATATAGTGATACTCAGATAGGAAATTAAGTTTTGGCATACAAAATTAACATTACTAAGTACTGTATCTGAAAATTACTTCAATATGCATCATAACTAATACTTTCATATTTTCGATGAAATGAAACCTCAGAGGTATCGGTACTATCTAGGCCGGATGTGAACAATCCACTATAAATACACCATCATAGTAAATGATTATTTTTCAAGATGAGAAAGTAGTAGTTCTCTAACGAGGCGAATTGCAGCCCAACTAACACGGTGAGTTACGCAGTTAAACTCACTCCGGTTATAGTTATTCTCGAAGAGAAATTTAAGTTTTGGCATAAAGAAATAAAATAAGTAAACACTCTAGCTTTAAACTAGTTCAATATATTCATATAGCACAATAACTAATAATTACATATTTTAGAAATGAAACCTCCAGAGCTGTCCATATTATCTGTTGGCCTTCCTAAAATACTTAGTATGAAAATTTTGTTAGCTGTATAATATTAAGTTCCGTTCCAAATCACTCATATTTAAATACATTACATTTGGAGTGAAATATGGAACTTGGAATTTTGCTCATTTACCTCTTGCTGCAGATTCTCTTTATTTGAGTGTCCATTACAAGAGGTTTTGGAAATGTGGACCATAAATCTATAATTCTATAATTGCATAACTGTAGTTCAACAATCACAATTGTAACAGTGTACTGATAAAAGCAAGAAAGTGAAGAATCCATATTGGACATATTTTTGAGGAAGTGAAATTGAAATAATATAAAATATGTCATATCACATATGGGTGAAAGATAATATCTTGTGAAAAACGCTAATTAGTGAATTATGTTTGCATTTAAACTCTTCTATGGGATGCTAAAAGGACATATGGTGCAAGTTGATATATTACGCCTGAAATCTTATACTTCGTTAAAGGATAAAAGATTTCCCCATATGAGTATTCCTTTATAAGAATCTGTTTTCACGATCTGAATAATATGGGCATTGTGAAACATGATATTCATCCTCTACCTGCTTTCTATCTCACACTCACGCGCAC
>JAECUM010043559.1:0-27644 GCA_016617855.1 Megalonaias nervosa
ATTCTGGGATTGGGGAGATGATAACATTGTTTCCACATGAGGATTAATATCTACTGGGTTCTTAAATTCGTCAGTTGTACAAGCAATGAGTTGGTACCCAGGAAAAAATAAAAGAATAAGTACTTTTTCGAACAGTACTTTCACTCGCTAACTCAGATCAAATCTATCGTTGAGAATGACATTATTCATATAAAGCATGAGGTGGTATTGTGTCGCTCGTGCATAGAACATACATACCTCTCACGTGCATACCTCACACGTGCACACCTGACACGTGCATAATGACATCCAGCATATAAAACAAATCACAGTTATGAGGTAGTATCGTGTCGCTCGTACATACCTGACACGTGCATACCTTGCAAATTGTCCACAAACAAAGGTGTAAAGTCCTGTCGAGTGTATCGTCTTCCATCCCGTGAAACAGCATTTGATCATGAAACGCAAATTAAGCAGTTCTGAGACCATATACCGCCAAAAAAATCGTGTCTTTTCGAAAATAATGCGGTTTATACAGCACATTTTTACCTTAAATTTAAAGGCTTTGACATTGTTCACCTTGATCTTGTATTTTAAGTACTTTCCTAAGAATTTTATCATTTTTACTTTTAATCTTGTGTGTTGTAGAACCACATCTTTACCTCTATTTAAAATAACTCATCTTCCCTGTGGGGTTTTGTCGTTGCATTTATTTTGACTTTGCATTTTTAGAACTTAACTTTTCAGAGGCACCATGTAACCAGTATTGTGTTAACATCACGCATGCATGCAGTTTCTCTCCCCCACTATATAATTAATAAAAATATTTCACGTCACAGGGTTAACCAGTCGGAACATCCTCGTCTCTCATTCCAATGCAAGTTGAATAACTTCGACTCTCTGAAAAGTCTCAGAGGTATACGCAGTGATAATGTAGTTTCAGAATTATATACACACATCTATTTATCTATCTATCTATCTATCTATCTATCTATCTATCTATCTATCATGCATGCATACATACTTACAGACATACATACATATATACACATACAGGAAAAATGTACTTTCAAATTGCACAATTTATGTTAAGTTATAGCAAAAATTTATATAATTTATCAATTGAGCTGTTAAAACATGAGCTATGATTGGTTCTATCATTAAAATGATTGCAATGTACACGTGTGATATTTACAAGAAATTACCAATAATTAGTTGTGAGCTTTATTTTTTAAGTCTCCAGCAACAATTTAATTCCGGTAAAATTCTAAAGAAATATTTTTCAGATTTTATGAATGACAAGACAGGAAAAGGATTGCATACCTATTATATATTTTTTAGGTAAGTGTGCGATAAAAGCAAACCCGATTAGAGTGGTGCCTCACCTCAACCCCTATAACCCACAATCACCTAGATTGTAATTTTATTACAAAAAGTGTACTTGCACATCTTGCAGGATGTTCGTTTGCCAAAATCGTACCAATCTTGGAAGATTCGCTGAGATTACCTTCGAGATTCTTTCAGAAAGTCCAAGTTATTCAACTTGCATCAAAATTAGGTTAGACGAGGCTGTTACTAATGGTTAACCATATCACGTGGAAACTACTTTATTTACAGAAATCATGGAATACAAGAGGCTGGTGGTAGGGAAATCAGAAAATTATATTTTAGATTTTGGAAGAAATTCTCAATGGGATGCCGAGACAGCCACTTCAAGAGGCACAAATACATTTTGTGTACAAACCTATAGTTGATTTTATGTCAAGAAAACAGATACCCTTCTTACGAGAAAAAATATGTTCTAATAACAGTAACGCATGATTACTTACAGAAAAGTAGATACTTCATCAACAATGTGTGAAAGAATGATATTATTTCACCACGTTAAAAACTTCGCAAGAAACGCAACGTAATAGCTACATTTACATCATGATATGATTATTTACTATGCAACGTCAAAATGAAGTATCCGTGAATTAAATTCAGTTGAGAATTTACGATGGAGGAGGTCTTTTAATTTCATTCGCGTGTTGATCATAAATTTAATTTTTAACTTTTGACATTGTGTTTCGGACATTATTTAATTGCCTGTGTTCACAACAATGTTGTTTATTTCTTTAGTTAAATACCCGTGTACAAAACAATGTTGTTTATGTCTGTAATTTCATATCTGTGTACAAAAATGTTGTTTATGTCTTTATTTGTTATAACCTATGTAATAAATAAGCTATTGAATTTGCTCAGAAAAATAGTAGTGTGAACAAATTGCATCAGCTCTTCGCCACAGCAAACACAATTGGTCCACACGAATATTTCTCAGCCGATAGTCAATAACATACTTCTTGAACAAGAAATTAAATATAAGCTAAGAGTAATTCCTTTCCTAACTACTGTAGGCTTAGTCTCCAACATCGAATACGCCACTCTGAAGCACAAAGAATAATCTCCAACCTCGAATACACCAATCTGAAGCACAAAGAATAATCTCCAACCTCGAATACGCCAATCTGAAGCACCAAGTATAGTCTCCTACCTCGAATACACCAATTTGAAGCACCAAGTTTAGTCTCCTACCTCTAATACGCCAATCTGAAGAACCAAGTTTAGTCTCCAACCTCGAATACACCAATCTGAAGCACCAAGAATGGTCTCCTAGCTCGAATTCGCCAATCTGAAGCACCAAGTTTAGTCTCCAACCTCGAATACACCAATCTGAAGCACCAAGTTTAGTCTCCTAGCTCGAATATGCCAATCTGAAGCAACAAGTATAGCCTCCAACCTCGAATATGCCAATCTGAAGCAACAAGTATAGCCTCCAACCTCGAATATGCCAATCTGAAGCAACAAGTATAGCCTCCAACCTCGAATACGCTTATCTGAAGCAACAAGTATGTTCCAATTGAAGTTGGAAATTACTCAAACCCTTTATGCATGAAAATGCTATTTAGTTTGCAATCTATGAATTTCTTGTCCACTACTTCAAATATTTAGACATTTCTACTCGAACCTGTTGGCCAACCATTCCGCTTGGCAGGATTTTTTTTTTCTACCAAAGATCTTCTTGACCTCTTCACTGACAAATGTTTATTGAAATATAGACACCAATTGTCATTTACCCATGTTGTCGACGAATGTTATATCTCGCAATTGCAAAGCATGTCATGTAATTTTCCATTTAGTCGATTATCGGCGTGTGAATTCGTCAGTAAACTCGATCTTTAAATGCAGGCGTCAGTGTCCAAAAAAATCTTACTTTAATCAAGGGGAGAATCTTACAGCTTTCTGAATACTGGCGATATACCCATAAATAATGAGATGGAATCTTTCATGGCAAATCTTAGTTATTTACAAGTGATTATTTTGACTATTAAAGTGATTCGAGTAGTTTTAAATGACATTTATATTTAGAAATACAGAGCGCCTACATGACAGATAAACATAAACGTCGAAATATGTTTCATGTTGCGGCCAGAATTTCTTGTTCAGAGTCAGACAGCCAGACCAAGAAAAATCTCTGTAACACGGAATAAGCTTAGCTGTTGAAAGCCAAAAGAAATGCTCCCGTGCATTGTATAGATGCTACGACTCTTCTGGTTTTTGCAGCACAGAGGCAAAAGTCAATGATGATTCTATGCTGAGATATAATGGTTTGATAAGGGTTTTAGAAAAACAGAAGGCTAACAGGCCTACCTACCTACCTACCTGCCTGCCTGCCTGCATGCATGCAAACATACATACATACATACATACATACATACATACATATTGTTCATCACACAGCAATTTTAAATTGATCAACTTAATCGCTAATCTCAAGTTTTGTTTCGATTAAGAAATAAATTTACATAATGATTTGGATACTAGATCTCTCACGTGTATCTGTGCACTTAAGGAATATATTTAGTAAGACTAGGTTTCAATAATGATCCATTCTTTTTGGCCAATAATTCCACACACGTTTGAATAATGGCCCATTCTTTCTGGCCAATAATTCCACACAAGTTAAATAATGGTCCATTCTTTCTGGCCAACAATTCCACACAAGTCAAATAATGGCCCATTCTTTCTGATCAATAATTCCACACAGTTTAAATAATGGCCCATGCTTTCTGGCCAGTAATTCCACACAAGTTTAAATAATGGCCAATTATTTATGGCCAATAATTCCCCGCAAGTTAAATAATGACGCATTCTTTCTAACCAATAATTCCACACAAACTAAAAAATGGCCCATTTTTTCTGGCCAATAATTCCACACAAGTTAAAATAATGGTCCTTTCTTTATAGCGAATAATTCCACACAAGTTAGAATAATGTCGCATTCTTTCTGGCCATTAATTCTACACAAGTTTAAATAATGACCCATATTTTCTGACCAATAAATCAACACAAGTCAAATGATGGCCCTTTATTCTCGCCAATAATTCCCCACAAGTTTAAATAATGGCCCATTCTTTCTGGCGAATAATTCCACATAAGTTAGAATAATGACCCTTTCGTTCTAGCGAATAATTCCACACAAGTTAAATAATCTCCCATTCTTTCAGGCGAATAATTCCAGATAAGTTAGAATAATGGTCCTTTCGTTCTAGCGAATAATTCCTCACAAGTTAAATAATAACCCTTTCCTTCTGACCAATAATTGAAAATAATAAATGAGGCGCTGTGAGGAGAATGATTGCTCGAGCGTGCAAAATGAAGCTTTATTGCAATATTTTGAACCAAGTATGATTAGACCTCGACAATCAAGAACCAAAATATTGAGGATAGAAACTTGATTACGACGATATCGAGAGAAGCGGACCTAGTCATGTGTACATTCTTTAAAAAGTAAAGCTCTTTAACACGCAGGCATTAACGTCTGAGCAGAGAGATTCTGTGAACATGCCATAAGCAACAATATCTACGTGCATGCTATATATATATATATATATATATATATATATATATATATATATATATATATATATATATATATATATTTGGTCGCGTAAGTAATCATTTATACTATACACATGGTATATAAATAGACCACACAAACGAGGAATGCAAATGTTATGTACGAAGACCCCACAAATTAATGGTTTGCAAAACCTTTTTGTTTAAATCTGCCAAATAGATTTAAGTAAATATTACTGCGACATACATTTTGTTTCATAAAGCATTCTTACTTGATACAATTTTGATTAAGATTTTCATTTTGATTTATATACTCAGGTGCTTACACATTAGGTTAAGTAAGTGATCGATAATTCGTTTTGCAAACAAGAGGTTTTTCTTCTGTCTTTTGTCAAGGTAGGCGAACAACAGGTGTTCTCTAAACCCACAGCTCGTTCAATTACGCTGTACCGGCCGACAAAGTGTAAACAAAGGCTTACTGTGCTGAATCCTTTCAAATATGACCTTTAAGTACTACTAAGTATGTCATGTTTAACTATCTTCGTTGAAAGATCGTTTGATAAATAACTTTGCATCGAAAGGCTCGACATAATTGGCAATTAGAATGTCACACAAACACCCTCATTTGTTCATCGGCTTTTCTGTATCGTTTATTTGAAGGTCGAAGATAAATTTTATCGCAGGATATTAAAAGTGCACCTTTCCTTGAATGACAGAACATCAATTTGCTTTACTTCCTTTGCACACCCTCTTTTTCAAATATATATTGGAATCATCAGGCATAATTATTAAATACACCATTGTATTATATTAATGATAAAATATTTTGCAGCCATCAATTGATTTCATCCCCATGGAACTTCATATCGTATCGACATGATTTTGAAGCTGTCATATATTGTTCAATAGATGATGTCGATATCTTTGTTTTTAGTAGAAATTTTGTTTGATTTCTAACTCGTCATCATCGCAAAATTTCTATGAAATCTTCTTAAGTGTAGCATCACATGTAGTGATGTTCGGGGTCTTATATTCTATAGATTTTGTTAAGTAAGTTCTTTTTCCCTTCATTATAGTAAAATATCCTTCAGAACATTCAGCTCATGTACTCCCCATAGACAGACAGACAAACATTTCAACTGATGTACTCCCCATAGACAGACAGACAAACATTTCAACTCATGTACTCCCCATAGACAGACAGACAAACATTTCAACTCATGTACTCCCCATAGACAGACAGACAAACATTTCAACTGATGTACTCCCCATAGACAGACAGACAAACATTTCAACTGATGTACTCCCCATAGACAGACAGACAAACATTTCAACTGATGTACTCCCCATAGACAGACAGACAAACATTTCAACTCATGTACTCCCCATAGACAGACAGACAAACATTTCAACTCATGTACTCCCCATAGACAGACAGACAAACATTTCAACTCATGTACTCCCCATAGACAGACAGCCAAACATTTCAACTCATGTACTCCCCATAGACAGACAGCCAAACATTTCAACTGATGTACTCCCCATAGACAGACAGACAAACATTTCAACTGATGTACTCCCCATAGACAGACAGACAAACATTTCAACTGATGTACTCCCCATAGACAGACAGACAAACATTTCAACTGATGTACTCCCCATAGACAGACAGACAAACATTTCAACTGATGTACTCCCCATAGACAGACAGCCAAACATTTCAACTGATGTACTCCCCATAGACAGACAGCCAAACATTTCAACTCATGTACTCCCCATAGACAGACAGCCAAACATTTCAACTGATGTACTCCCCATAGACAGACAGCCAAACATTTCAACTGATGTACTCCCCATAGACAGACAGCCAAACATTTCAGGTGATGTACTATAAAGAGACAGACAGGCACGCTTTCAACTGATATACTCCCCATAGACAGCAATGCACGCTTTTCAGCTGATATACTCTCCATACACAAACAGACACACTTTTCAGTTGATATACTCCCCAGAGACAGACAGGCACGATTTTCAGCTGATATACTCCCCATAGACTGAAGGCTCTTTTCAGCTGATATACTCCCCATACACAATTACACTTTTCAGTTCATAAACTCACCATAGACAGAAAGGCACGCTTTGTAGCTGATATACTCCCGATAGATAGACATATACACTTTTCAGCTGATATACTCCCCTTAGACAGGCAGACACACATTTCAGTTGATAACTAACCATAGACAGAAAGGCACACTTTGCATCTGATATACTCCCGATAGATAGACACATGCACTTTTCAGCTGATATACTCCCCATAGACAGGCAGGCACGGTTAGTCTTCTCCCGAGACAGACACCAGTAATTAAAGTTACACATATACCAAATAGCTGTTTTGTCGCTATGGTTATCATATACACTAAATGGTTACACCATATAACTGTTTTGTCTCAGTGGTAATACCAAATAGCTGTTTTGTCTCAATGGTATTACCAAATAGCTGTTTTGTCTCAATGGTTATTTCAAATAGCAGTTTTGTCTCAATGGTTATACCAAATAGCTGTTTTGTCTCAATGGTTATACCAAATATCTATTTTGTCTCTATGGTTATACCAAATAGCTGTTTTGTCTCAATGGTTATTCCAAATAGCTGTTTTGTCGCTATGGTTATACCAAATAGTTGTTTTGTCTCAATGGTTATAGCAAATAGTTGTTTTGTCGCTCTGGTTTTCACATATATCAAATATCAGATATGCCGTCACAAAATGTACTGGCAGATCAGTCCCTGCCGTCAAAAAACTTTAATTTACTTTAAAACTTTACTTTCGACTTGTTCGAAAATATTCACATCGCTGCATTTGTATATTCGACTAAGACTTCCAGATCTTGAGTAACACTTAATATTGCTCGAAGTTTTATGACGGCGGGGCGGGTTCAACGCTGTTTTGTTTTTATGCACATTTTACAAATGTGATAATTCTAGAAAAATTCTAAATTATCTATAAATTATTAGTTGACTAACTTGATTTCATCGAGTTATGTTGTCTATTTAGTAAGACTACTAGCGTCTGCAATCACGTTTTCTAAGCGAGAAGAAACAACTTACGTAAGCAAATATTCCGTGTGTGCATATTGTGCTGTACAGGTATCGACAATTGCACTCAAACTTGTTGACTGAAACCTAAAATCTTAAGATCACAAAGATGAGACCACTTAGCCGAAAGAAAACAAACTATAGCTGCCGTTAATAAGCAGTTCACGTGAAGGAGAATTCTAGTGTAGTGCTGATTCAAGTTAAAGATTTCTCTTCCTCTGTCCAAAGACCGTTTTGTTTTTGTTTTCACTGTGTTTCTCGTTCAATAACAGTGCTATGAACTGGACCTTTGAAGTAATCCATTCGTGATTAAACTATAACAGCGTTTATTTATTTTGCGTAAGATATCAGGATAGTTGTGCAAAATTTGTATCTTCAATAAAAGAATTGTGAAAAAAAAAAAAAAAAAAAAAAACGATGAGCTCGACTTTTAAAAAGCTCTAGAGTTAGGAAACCTTATTAAAATGCTATGCACCACAAAGAAAAATTAGTTTATTCCTTAAATGTTTAAATCATCCACCTATAGTGACCTCCTTGTCGACCCACCCACTCCTGTCCTGTTCGTTACACGGGAATAGATAAGCCATTACAACCAGTCACATATTTTTCCAACATGAAATACACTCAGAACTGATGTACGCGTCATCTCACATGGAAGTCAAATATCACAGCATCTCTAATTTTCTACGAAACAGTTGGTGATGATTTCGGTGGAAAAAATATTTTTTTTATAACGGTATGTAATTACATCACATGTATAAATAGCTCAGCTTACACTGACATATGTTTAGTCAATATTTCTCACGTGGTAAATTTCCACTGAATCTGGAGTCGTTGTTGATTAATTTACAGTACATATTAATTATTTTTCTAATTTGTAAAGTAACCTGCTAAAAAGGCGTTTAATGTGTCTGACTAAACGTAATAAGAGTATTTCATGCTAAAAAAAAAAAAACAATATTTCATACGTTCAGTTATTTGCAAGAAGTTTTATCGTGTTATAAGCTTGATAATCGCATCACATGTATTACATAACGAGGCTTTATTACTCCTAACAGTTCCTTGAAGATAAAGGAATTGTTGTACGATTAGATGAGATCTATCGTACTCCATTATCCATCATCTATAAAGTGTTGTACTCATAGTCTTTGCCACATAAAGTGTAAGCGTCATCAATATTTTGCTTCTTGATGCACCGCATGTACTCGTTTATAAGACGAGACCAATAGCAAACTACACAGACTCAGCTCTGCCGTCGCATAATGTGCCGGCAGATCTGGGTCTGTGCAGTTTGTTAGGAGTAATCAGTAGAATAAACTACATAGACCCTGATCTACTGGTGCATTATGTTACAACAGATCGGGATCCACTTTGTGCATTTGGACTCGGCTTATATGCTTTAGATGTGGGTCCCTCGCTAGCCCCCAGCTATATGTACGTGCTACAACCAAAGGCCTGTCATGTTTTTTTTTTCTTAAAAAAATCAAACATTTATTTAGATATGGTTTTAGAATTTGGGGTTGATCTTCCATAGTTGGTACTTGTCGAGGTACCCGGTCTGGTTCCTCAACGTTTCCGTTTTTAACTGAGATTTTGGGGGTTATACTTCCTGCAAGAGACATAAATCTAAGGCCAGTTTCCTTCCGCTGTTCCCATCTGCGATTTTTGCCAAGAGATCTCCTGTTGCCCTGTGTTTGCTATGTGTAATTAGCTATATTGTGTGTTTACTTCTGTTTTCATGGTATCTAGGTCAAATTATGTTCATTTAGTTGTCTAGCATTAAGAAATATTTAAAAACAGAAGGCTTTATTTTCCTCTCTTTACATTCCACTTTAATTTCTCTTTCCTTGTTTCCATTATTTGTTTTATTTTTATTTGTTTTTCGTTTGATAATGAGAGGTTCGTATACTACTATTTCAAAAATTAAAACACTAAAATGAAAAAGAAATCCTGCCTTTGTGTCATTGTTTTGTTTGCATGGCGTGTTTTTTTAAAATTATTTCTCATAATCATTGCTTGTGCGGACTTGAAAGAAGACACTAGGCCTAGCCCCATATACAGAGCTGCATTTGCTTTGTTTATAGGCGAGTATAGACTAATATTTACCGTACTCTGCCAGTCAGTTGTGGATTTTGTTGGAGTGTTAGGATTAACAGTTCCAATATTTACCCTGAGCTCCTCCCACCCACATTTGCATAGTAGAATCTTTACTAATGATCACACAAATTTAAAATTGCACGGATTTAATTTTGCTATTAAAAATAAACTATCTTCATATATTTCTAGTTAATTCAGTCAATACTTTTGGATTGTCAAAACTCAAATTTACTATAATTTTGTACATTTGGGTCTACACTCTGGGATGTTGCCAATTTTGTTCCCTTATGTTAACTTTATGTAAAACAACGCCGTCATTTTTTTTTCATCGCATTAATCGGGTATCAGCCTCTTTCTCCCTCGTTTTTTCTATCGTGGTGGTGCATATAATCACTGAATGTACACGTGTCCTTGACATTTTCGAACATTACGATGGCCAATTGATACCATAAACTTAGAATACTTAGGAAGACGTCGAAGCCATAAAAGGTTTCCAATTACAACTAAATCAAATTGCCAAAGAGATGTATTTTTGATTTTTTTTTAATTGTATAAAATTTCTCTAATCGTTTGGGAAGAATTTAATGCCATTCAGTGCAGAGACAGCACACTTTGGAAACTTACAGCGTAACGAACCCATTAAACCCTGTCTCGTAAAATAACAGCCATACAAAAGCAAAGATTTAGCCAGTAACCACCTATAAGTACTCGTGGTCAGTGAATGGTGAACAAGGAGATGTGATTGTGGTCAATGAGGGGTTAAGAGGGAGATCAGTTTGTGATCAATGAAAGGTACAAACAGGAGAGAGGTGGGATTTTTTCATCCATGAGCACGCCCGGTAATCTTCGCAGGTATAATAACATCAGGTGACACCTATAATAGGTGAAAAGAATTTCCGGGCATGAAGTGGAGAGTTAAAATTTTGTGGCAGGAATAGTATGTTGCAGGGCCGGATCTGGTCAAATGTTGTGGGGGTTGTGAGTAGTAAGTGGGGACGATTGAGGGACAATGGAACTTACCATTAAAATACCCCCTGGGACGATTGGGGGACAAGATTTTGAGGGACAATGGGAATTACCATTAAAATACCCCCTGGGACGATTGGGGAAAAAGATTTATAGGGACAATGAGAATTAGCATTACAGACAGGGTCCTGGCATTATAGGGACAAAATACACCCTGGGACGATTCGGGGACAATATTTATAGGGACAATGGAAACAATGGTCCCGGCATCATAGAGACAAAAGGTATTTTAACATGGGTGGGACTGTATAGGGACAAGGAAAATTGAACATAGCAACAATGGATTGGTATTGTCTAAGGACAATAGGAATTGAACGTGGGTGACGTCACGGTACTGGACACTGGGGAAACAATGCCACCAATGTTGCAAGGGGCTGACCTCAATAGGGACAAATAGAGATATAGACATAGAGACGTAGTTAGAGACAGGCTTAGAGACATAGACATACATAGATTGATCGACATAAATATATCACACAAACAACTATACAACCGATTAAAAAACAATTTGGGCAAGAGAGAATAGGCATCTTTTAGAAACAATGGAGGGGCCCTGAAAAGGGCCTTTGGTTTTTTTGTTAACACCACTCAGGCAACATAGGAAATATCGCGCGGGTCTTCTTCTCTTCCTCAAATTTCGTCTGACATCTGGACCGTAGATTAAGACTCGCTTCAGAAAACCTTGCCTCTCCACATAGATTCTTCCTGTCCAAAGGGCCGTCTCTGTGATCTTGGTAATAGCCCATGATGATCTGACATACATGGGATAGTCCGGTTCGAGCAGCATCGACGATAGGTAGACGATTCTACACTAGTCTGCATCTTGTGACGAGAACAGGTGAATGGAATGAGGTGACCCGCGGTTATTTATAGTGGAAGAGCGGATCGAAACGGATTGAGTTCTTTCACCAATCCTAACACGCGTTACAAACTTCATTCAGAGTGCGGAGTCTGTCTTCCAATCCGAGGAGAGTTGAATGTGAAGTCATTCCCTATATAGGTGCGCTAACGTCTGTGCGCAGTGAATCGATGTGACATTGTTAGAACATGGCGAAAACTACGAAGACGATGAATTGGGGTGCACCGGCTGTGGAGACGAGAAGTGATAGCATAGCAGCGGCTACTAAAACAACCACAGTCCTACTTCCAGAAGAAAACAATTTTGACTGCGATTTAGTGGATTTTCTCTCTTTCTTTCTGGTACCAGCACCCTAAGGAGTTAAGGATTCTGAAGAAATGTATCAGACTTCTTTAATACAACCAAGAGAAAAAGACCTTCCCGAGCCAAACACTCCAATCCCGTCCACACTCCCACTACGCCTGAGATACCGACGCTAGTGATTTCTACCAAATCATCGACAGTAGCATTTCCAGAAGTTGGCCTTGGCCGTGGCAAAGGGATAAGGCAGTTAAAGCTCACTACTTCCCGTTCCTGAGTTTGTTTTTTAAAAAAAAAATTAAAAAACACCCAACGGTCCTTTTCAGGGCCACACATATCTCTCGGAAAGAGACTACTCACTGTTTGCCAAAATCAAATAAAACTCAAATCCCTTATACCCATGATGTACGTCTATGAGTGCGTGAGTGTAGGTCCTTATTATAAAAATCAAAACCAAGAGACACTTACGTTTATCTTTCTGGTATATTCTCTGTTACAAATTAAAATAAAATTTCACAACACATTACTTTAAAAAGTTAATTTTTCTTCTTTTCCTTTCACTCTCTCCGTTTTTTTCACTGTCACAGGTTTTTCCTCTTCTTCCTCACATTCTTCTCGTCATCTTTTCTTCTCTTTCTGGACGTGTCTGTTTTTCTTCCTTTTCGGAGGGTACCTCTTCTTCCTGTTCGGAACCACTCTCTTTCTCCTGCTCTTGTTGTTTCTTAGGGCAGTCTGAAGACCAATGTCCTTTTTGTTGACAATCATTACAGGCATCTTGACCTTTGTATCTATTAATACCTGTCTTGCTTTGACGTTGTGGACACTCTGTAACCCAATGTCCATTCTTTTGACAGATATATCATGTGTCTCGACTTTTATCTCGAAAGGAGGGGGAGTAGTCCGTCGGCTTCTCTGAAGAAAACCTTCGTATGACACCTCGCCAAGCTCTGATCAGAAGTTCGATCTGTGTTGGCTCTTCCATCTTTCTGGTAGGATTGAGAGTGAAATGAATACTTTGAGGGGAAGACACTGACCCTCTATATAGGGAAGACACACACCTTATAATTATATATAAGTGACCATGGCGTTTAAAATGTAGTTATCTGACATTTTGCAATCAAGATGAAACGATCGCATCATTTCGTGAAGAAAGGAGAAGAAAGTAAGAGGCAGAAACGTGACCTATCGCCTCGCACAGTAGCTGAAGTCTTGGCTCAAATCCATGCCAGCGATTGTGAAGATAACATGAATGAACCAGAATCCAGGCCCAGAGAGTCAACACCAAACCAAAGCCCACCAACAGTAACACCTGAAAACTACTATCACATTTGAGAGACGGATAAACACTCCTCTACAAAATTTAGAACTACGGCCTACACATACACGGTGAAATTTAAAGATTTCAAGTCAGACGCACCGCTGGAGAAAACAGAGGTGTCCATCACCGATTTGTGGGATTCTTTGTTAACCACGCTGAAATGGTAATGTCGAGCCAACGAAGACGATAGCGTGACACTTTCCATTTATCACGACAGTCTGAAGTCCCCCGTTTGGATCTAGTTTAGCAGCCCAGCAGAATTGACACCTTCCAAAGTCATCGACAAGATTAAACATGTACAGCAGTCCAAAGACAAGTTTCACATCACCGATGGTAAAGCGACACTGTACATGGCCCGCGTTTCTCTTCCCAAAGGGACCGGACAACCCAGAAAAGTGTTATTGGTGGACAACCTTCGCAGTACCAAAGTCTCGTCCAAATTAACAACCCTCAAGACAAGATGTGTTTAGCCCGTGCCATTGTCGTAGGACGAACGTATGCCGACAAGAACGACACGGCAGAATGGTAAAGAGCCTGGGACAACGTTCGAAAATCGAACTGAGCCAAACAACGAAGAGAAGCAGAACTCCTGTTACAGCAAGCGGGGCTTCTAAAGAATACACCCTCTGGCATTCCTGAAATGCAAACATTGCAAAACGTCTTGGCCCCACACTACACCTTGAATGTGCACCCTTAAGACGTGCTCGGACTTCTGTTGTTTCGAGTAAAAAATTTCAAAGACGGAAAATACATTCACGTCTATCATCACGATGAACATTTCGATGCCATTACCAGTATCACCGCATTCCTGGGATACGGTTATTATTGTGAGAAATGCGACAATGGCTTTAACTATCGAGAGCAACAAAAGCATTGTGGATCGATATGTGAGGGATGTTTGGCCTCTAAACTCTGTCTTGGCGAAGGACAAAAACGAAGTGCATTGCCTAGCTTGTCTGCGAACTTTTGTCAGCTCTACCTGCTACCAACAACATCTGAAGACGCAAGGTTCACAACAGAAAAGTGCTTGTCAACTCCTGTGATTGTGCCCTACTTGTGGACAAGACATACGTACCAATAGTACCAAGGCTCGCGTATGTTCAGGAAAGAAACGCTGTCGCATTTGTCACCAAATCGTGGACTTGGAACACGAATGCTACATTCAAAAATACCAACCCCAACAGGAGGAGGAAGAAGATGACCACAAGAAGAAAGGCAATTTCATCCTTTTTGATTTCGAATGCATGCAAGAGACCGGAATTCACATTCCTAATTTTTGCGTAGCTCATCGAGTGTGTGAGAAGTGCATCCAAGAACCTATCTTTAGTCATTGCCCTCACTGTAGCAAGATTCCTGGAGGACGTGAAAAAATCTTTCGGGGACCAAACACACCGGCCGATTTTACCCAATGGATCGTAGACCCTATCGACGACACGTAGAGTCAAGAGGACCTCGAACGTTACGGAGATTGCCATCGCGATGCCACGGTGATGGCTCACAATAACTCGGTATACGATGGACAATTTCTTCTGAAATACTATTCGGAAAAAAGTACCCAACGTCCTAAAATCACTTTCAACGGAGCCAAAATCATTTCAATGCAAGTGGAACAGCTGCAGTTTAAAGATTCGATGAGTTACTTGGCCATGCCGTTAAGCCGAATGCCTAAAACATCTGGAATGACGCTTTGGACCCTTCGACTTTTAGTAAGAAATGTTAAAGTATTGTCGTTCCGACGTGGAGATTTTACGACGTTGCTGTGGAAAATTTCAAGAATTGCTCATGGAGCACGGAGGGATGAATCTTTTGAATAAAGTCTGCACCATTCCCAAAGCGTGTTCCTTGGTGTACCGCAAACGATTCATGCCCGAGAAGACCCTGGCTATCATATGCCCTCAAACGACCAATTTTGTCAAACGTCAATACTCGGTCAAAGCTCTACGCTGGCTACATTACTTGTGCGACAGGGAAGACAAATGGATCCATAACGTCCTAAACGGAGGAGGAGAAAAGACCATCGGAACGTATTCCGTGGATGGTTGGGACTTAGAAAACCCTAAGATCGTGTACGGTTGCTTATTTCACGGATGTCTGAGATCTTCTACCCTCAACGCCACACTTAAAATCAGTTTTTACAACGTGCAATTGAAGACTTGTACGAGGCCACTTGTCAGCGATGCTTAAAGTTAGAACAGCAAGAATACCAAGTCGTGGAAATGTGGGAACACGAGTACCATCACCGATTGAAAACCGATCCCGAATTTAAACGTATCGTGGAAAGTTACAAGTTGGTGGACCCTCTGAACACTCGGGACAGATTGAATGCCACCTGTTTGCTGTACCACTCTGACGAGGAGAAGGAGAAGAAAATAAATACTTGGACATGTGTTCGATGTATCCTTACGTGTGTAAATATCGTCACTTTTCCACGGGGCACCCGCAATTGCTGACGCAACACACTGACGTGGACAACATTCGACAATACGAAGGATTGATTAAATGCAAAGTCCCGTTTTACCTTACCATTGCCACGGAAAACTGATGTTTCCTTTGTGTCGCACCTGTGCCGAAATGTGCAAACAAGACCAACCTTGTCATCACACCCAGGAAGAACGCGCCCTGACAGGAAAGTGGGTCAGCGTGGAATTGTTTAAAGCTCTGGACCTGCGATACCAATTGTTAGAAGTGTACGAAATTTACCACTTTCCCAAGAGAGAACAGTACCACAAGGGCGACGAGACTCAGAAAGGCATTTTCGCAGACTAAGTGGGTGCCTTATTGAAACTGAAACAAGAAGCCAGTGGCTATCCTTCCTGGTGCCACACTCCAGAAGACAAAGAGAAATTCAAAGAGAATAACTTTGAGCGGGAAGGCATCACTTTAGGTCACATCGAGAAAAACGAAGGAAGGCGATCGTTTCCCAAAGTAGTGTTAAATTGGCACAACAACCGTGTTTACCCAAGACGGAGTATTTGACAGAACCTTACCGCTACTTTCAGATAATTAACGACAAAACCAAATACATCAAACAAATGGACGTCCTTCGTGAAGACTTGAGCATAGTCACTTACGAAGAAGAACTGGGCTTTGTACAGGCTGACGAATTTGGAAATGTCATCATTGCAGCCTACGTGACAGCCCATGCTCGTTTAAAATTGTACGAAGCTTTACAACTGTTAGGCGATCGTGAACTGTACATTGATACGGACAAGTGCATTGGTCGCTGTCAACCTGACATCGAAGGAGACCATTTAGGAGCCTGGACGGAAAAGCACCCCGACGACAAGATTATAAGTTTTGCTAGTGGCGGTCCCAAAAATTACGGCTACGAAAACCGTGACCACAAGGAGAAGTGCACACCGAGTGTAAAGTGAAAGGGTTGACACTCAATTATCGCACCAGTCAAGTGGTGAGCTTTGGGGTATTGAAAGAAGCCTTGCAATCTGGAGAGGACCAACATTTTAAAGTGACCACCTACGAACCTCACATGATTGTACGTTTAGCCACTAACCAAATTGTCTGTCGACCTCTGGAAAAAGTGTATCAAATCGTGTACCAGAAGCGAGTGCGGCTTCCCAACCACTTCACTTTACCTTACGGACACGTCGATATTGGTCAGCATATAAAAGGGAAAACGTCCAAGACCGATTGTTCAATGTGATTATAATTGCCAGGCGAGAAAGAGGAATCCTTTCAAACAGACACTATTCAAGTTCGGTGATTCTCAAATGGACTGCGATGCTGTGCTTTGCGATTGCAGATGATGCCGTACGATGTGACCTCAGCGATTCAGCAGGACAGCATAGGAACTTCTCTATGACTACTACTACTACACCAACCATGGAAAGTGATGCTGTGCGTGTCAAACTTGATGGATGCGAAAGCAATGCCACTCGTTATCGTGGACTCTTTACTGGCTTTTATCCTCAGCCTGAAACCATGCGGCTACGGATGTCATCCATGCCTGAGCAAACTATTTCGGGTTTCACCATATCCTCATCGAAATGAGCATCTGAAAGAAGAACATTCGTTCCCTGTACTGTTCTCTGAATACTGTGATTTTGAAAGTCGATTCCAAACCTTCCAATGAAAGATGCCTAAATATCTGGGAGGACCTACGCCCGAAGAATTAGCCAGAGCCGGATTTATCTACTTGGGCGAAGATGACAAAGTCAAGTGCTTCAGTTCCGGTGTGTCACTTCACCAGTGGGAGCAGAAAGATTCGGCTTACCTGGAACATACTCGATGGTATCCGCATGATCACTACCTACTTTTAGTGGGACGACCTCAGTAATCTCTTGATGGATACTTTACAAGAGAACAT
The DNA here is from genome assembly GCA_016617855.1 of Megalonaias nervosa. Lineage (NCBI taxonomy): Eukaryota > Metazoa > Mollusca > Bivalvia > Unionida > Unionidae > Megalonaias > Megalonaias nervosa. The sequence goes on from JAECUM010043559.1 coordinate 17,894, forward strand.
TCGTGGTTTGCCTGTGGAGTTGAGAGAACGCATTTACCAAGAGTTTGTCAAAATATAAGTCAAACGCAAAGAACAATTGCATCCTTTACGTCACCGATGTTGGAACCACTGGTACCTGAATGGTATCAGAGGACTGATTCTTTACAAAGTGTTCCAATGGTCAGACATTGATGAATCACGTGAGATTCATAAAGTTTTGGATGCCACTCATTTTTTTTTACAAGGTGACCATAATACACCAAATTCCAATGGAAGAGTTAGAGGATTACCAAAATTTTTTACACGAACAAATCTTGGTTCAAGAGGAAACTTCTGTGCGACGTGTGGTATTTGAGTTAGTGACTAAACAATTTTGGTACGGTACTGAAATAAAACCGCTTCTGTTAAAAAAAAGTACGTGTATTACCTTCAACAAAAGAGGGTATACTAACGTTCTACCATGCCACGACCCTTATCAATCGTGATACAATAGATTCCGTTGAAGGAAGTCCATGACACTATTCAGACTGTGGAGGATTACCTACACTTTTTTACGAGAACTGTGTCCATTGAATTGGGGTCGTCGTGTGGTGTGTCTTAGTGATTTCCTTTCTGAGATTTCGTTTACCACCCGATTCCTTGTGGACTCTTTACGAACAGTACCTACCACCAACAACATGAGGGTGGTACCTTTAAATGTACACGAGAGACTAATTATGTTAAAAGCCTTACACTTTCATTTCGAAACTTCTCTACTTCTACGGTAAAAAAGATTCGCCAACTTTTAGTCACTGAAGATGTTTACGAAGATGTGTGTGTAGCATGTGATTTACACCCTCACTGGAAAGATGTATGTTAGTGGAAAAGTCTTGGTTTTGAGTCTTGGACAAAAGAAGTGGCAAATTATGCCAAAGATTTGTGATCATGACTTCCAACGTCCAGCGAAAGAAGTAACTTTTAAACCTGTGTCAGAAGAAGAACCCGACACCGAGGAAAACAACCCCATTCAGGACAGGACTGTCACTGACATCGACATCCCCGAAAGGTCATTTCGGGAGGACACCTGCGAGACTGTGCCAAGTAATGTAGAGACTCTAAGAACATTACCCAGTGTCCCTTGGACACCACACCTTCGTCACAAAACATTTTGTACAGTCACTTGTTTATATTCCACTTTGATCGTTTTGAAGTGTATTTTATCGATGTACTTAACCATTTGGCTAGTTGGGAGGCCTTGTATCTTCGCCATCCCTTTAAAATGTAAATTGCTGGACCGAGCGGTTCAGGCAAAGCCGAATTTGTCAAACGCTTGATCGAACATAATAATCATTTGATCGATCGTCCACCTCAACGTATCGTGTGGTGTTACAAAGAGTGGAAATCGACCTACAGTCTCCTGCGAGAAAGTCAAGGAGATTCCATCGTGTTTGTGGAAGGCATTCCCGGCGAACGATGGGATCGTGTCTAACCCCAGTAAAACCCATCTGGTCATCTTCAACGACATGTTAGGAGAAGACAAAGAAGAAATAAACTGTGGTTTACGCGCAAAGGGCATCAGCGTAATGCCATTGGTGCCAAGATGGAGGGCCTGTCGTGTACACGTCCCCGTCGACTTAAAAAATCTAAAAAAAAACATCGCACCTTTTTTTCTGTCTCATACATCGTCAACATGACGTCCCTTTTGTCTCATCTTCCCGTCAAATTGATTCGTGCCTTGTACGGCATCGGTCGCGAAAAAAATCCACAAATACGTGCTCATGTCTTAGTAGCCAGTCTCAAAGAAGTCTTACGATGGTTTAAGGTGATTACTTCAAGGCATCATTCACATCCCTCAACAAACCAAACGCTTTGTTGAGAGAAACAAAGTAGCCTTGACACAACTGGCAGATTCCCGCATCGACACTTAAACCAAACAGCAAATCATTTTGAGGAGGATTTTCTCTTTATGGCGATGATGCTATAGTCAAAGAGGTCGTCAAACAGATCGGTCACACACCTTACCAACTACTACAACAATACTCCTTCAAAAAAAAAAAAATAAGATAAAAGAACGTTTGCCAAGTCATCGACGTCAGTGTACTTTTTGTGTGTGCTCCTGAACGCAAAAAAGATGTCATATACCAGAAGTGCACACCATCACCACTATCATCATTCTCCTGTCCAAAAAGGAAAAGGAAAAAGAAAAGAACAGTCTTGTCGTTTGAATCCACATCCGAAAAAACGCTTAGCCAAGCAACGACGTCTACCCAAAAAAAGACCCCATCGTCCAAAGAAAAAGAGAAGCAACCAAGGGGAGGATTGTTTGGCGATATAGAAAAAAAGTCGTCACATTTTTGACGAAGCGATAGTCAAAGAGTTCATCAAAAAGATTGATTACAAACCCTTCGACCTACTTCAAAAATACTTTTTAAAAAATTAAGATAAAAGGACGTGTGCCAAGTCAGTGTATTTTTTGTGTGTGCTCCGAAACAAACAAAGATGTCACCACCCTAAAAGCCATCCCTCTTCTACCCCTAAAGGAAAGCAAAGGAAAGGACTGTCTCCTCGTTTAGCCAAGCATTGGGACGTGTTGTCTGTACTGTCCGAAGCCCCTCCACCCATGCCAAAACAACTCATTTAAACCGTCTTGAAAGACGTCGTCGATACCGTGTGCGAATGTTGCCTAAATGTCTTGAAAGGAACGATACCTTTATCTCAACATCAGAAAGAATGCTTAGTCAAGCATCGACAAGTTCTTCGCCAAATGGTCCAAAAGAAAATACCCATCCGTCGAAACAAAAAAAAAATGTTGGTACAACGCGGAGGATTTGTGCATCTGTTGTTAGGACCCATTGTCAAAGGAGTATTGGAAACAATGATTACAGGATACATTACGGGAGCTGCTTCACAAGGGATAGGTAAAAGTTAAAAAAGGATCAAGAAGATAAAAGGGACTTCTGGGGTGAAAAGATCTCAAACGTGACCATTGGAATCTAATGGAAGGAAAATGATTTTAGTGCCTTACAAACGATGGATAGAATTCCATCGTTGGCAAGAACAATGTACCCCGCATTTACCTCCCAAACCTCATTTGACCGAAATGTCCCAGTTACAACACGAACTGCAATAGCTGATCAATCGTAGCGATTTGTCAGAAACGGAAAAATCTCAACGAAACGGTCAAGTGTTGCAATGACTTCAACTCTTTCACCAGAAAGAATTAGACGAAACAGCTCGACCGACTCTGAAAAATTTTAAGACTCTGATGAAACGTCCATCACCACCACCAGCCCCAGGGACCAAGACAGACGAAGCCCCACGGATGCCTGAGGAAGAAGTGGCACGAGAAGCCTTTCAAACACCGTCAGCGGCTCCCACGCCTAGTAAGATTTAAGCGTACTTGTTGACCCCTTCCCGAACACCCCAACGAAAATAACTCAAAGCTTGGATTAAAAAGATGATGTCCACTACTCCTTCGACAGAAGTGAAAAAGAAAGAAGGGAAACCAGAAGTGAAAAAAGTAAGCAAGACGAAATCCATCCCATTCCCACCACCACCACCACCACCAGTACCCTCGACTTCTACTCCTGTTGCACGTCGGAGCCGTAAAGCCGTTTCCAAACCACCACCTCACCCCAGCCAGTGAAGCATCAGTGAAGAGTGGCTGACTTATTAAAGACAGAGGGTCCTGGTGGAGAATTTGTTAGCCAGCATTTACTACGATCCATCCGATCCTGCGGTATACGGAGGTGTTCAGAAATTGTATCGTGCTGCCAAAACCCAACTGAAAAGTGTCCGTTTACCTCAAGTGCAACGATGATTACAAGAACAAGCCACGTACACCTTACACAAACCCATTCGACGAAAATTTTCCAGAAGTCGCACCCGAGTGGAGGGCATCGTTCATCAAAGACAAGCCAATTTAGCTGATGTCTCTCATTTGGTCACCTCCTGTCGTGGTTACAAATATTTGTTTTGTGTCATCGACGTCTTTTCCAAATACGCATTGACTTCCAAATCGAGCATTGAGTGCGAGCCCTAAAACTGGTGCTGAAACAAAGTGGTCGTCACCCTCTTCGACGGCAAACCGACAAAAGTACCTAATTTATAAACCAAGCTTTCCAGAAAGAATTGAAGAAACATGACATTCATTTTTTCACCACCGAGAATCCCGAAACCAAAGCCAGCATCGTGGAACGTCTTCAACGTGCCTTGAAAGAACACATGTGGAAATATTTTACGCATCAACACACTGTCAAGTACATCGACGTTTTACCACACCTGGTCAAAGCGTACAACCAATCTTACCATCGGAGCATCGGATGTGCCCCCCCCCCCCAGAAGTGACTCCTGACAACGAAGTGATCGTTTATGAGCGCCTGTTTGGTACTTACCCGACTGTGGCTGTCCATGAAAATGGTGGAGTGTTGACGACGGGAGATTGGGTGCGCATTGGCAAAACCAATCGCACTTTCGACAAAGGTTACTTACCCAACTGGACCACCGAATTGTTTAGTGTTACTGGACGAGTGCGTGACTGTCATCCTACCGTCTATAAATTGGAAGACATGAACGGGGAAGTGTTAAAAGGAACCTTTTACTTGCCCGAGTTGCAACAAGTGACCAAAAAAGAAGATGAAGTGTACGACATAGAAAGCATTCTCGATCAAAGAATCCGTAAAGTGGGAAAATGACGTGTCATTGAAATCAAAGCACGTTGGAAAAGATATCATCCCAGTTTTGATTCTTGGATCGACGCTTCGAAAGTCATCGACTATTAAAAGAAGTGACCATCATGCCCTTCAAGACAGCCTCAACCACCACAGTGACCACTCTTTCCCCCAGTTCTTCTCAGCAAGAGCTACAAAAGCAACCCTATGGGTGTGGTTTGGAGAACGTGTCCATAAAACGCAAATCGTCTTTTTCTGCCAGATCTTTGTGGTGTATTGTGTCATCGGAGCTGCCATTGCCAATTTTGAGTTTGCAACAAGGAAACAAACAATTGTGGACCAGTTTACTGTGCAGTTGCATCGGTTACCTTCTTCCCAATCCTTCCCTGAAATATTCTGACGATAACAACGGGAGTCTTGCGACCAACATCAGTCACTCTCCCAACAGTCACCACCAATAACCCTTCGAATGTAAGTTTGCCGAGAAGAATTACTTGAGATCGTACTTGTCTCTGTACGAAGCCACGGGACAGTTAAGGACCAACAGCAGCCACGGCATTTAGTACGACGATTATGCAAGAGGTTACGCTTTGTGGGACTTTGATTTCACTCCAGACCAAGGCAGCGACGACGGACATTTCCACCCTATAAAATCCGGTCAACTGCGTGTGAAACTTCAGTTTGCAGAAGCTCCAACCGAGACAGTGGCCGTCATCTTGTATGCCGAATTTCGACTACACTTTAGAAGTCAACAGTTTGAGAGAAGTCATTCTAGACTATTAGACGTTAAGGAAGACTCTTATCCATCTTTGAAGGGTAGAAACTCTTTGCAAATGGAACGGGAGGATATCTTGGAACCCGCATAAAAAGACAAAGACGAAGAGAACATGGTGATGTCCAGATGGACAGAATAAGAAGACTATTTAGTTTCCTGTTTTGCTATGCACCTGTCGGATAAAATTACGGCATCGACCAAGAAAGATTGCTATGGATGTCAAAACGATCATCCCAATCAATCATTGACTACTCTGGAGATCCGTCGTGTCGAAGCTCTCTTGGCACAGAGGACGGAGACGAAGCGAAAAGCCGTTTACTTGACAGAGATTTTCAAGCAAAAAGTCAGAATTGTATTGATGACTTATTATCACCTGTGAAACAAGAAAAAACAAAATAAAATGGATACCTGGGAACTTTATTACCTTTTGAAAAACAGGTCGTACACCGCTTCTTAGAATCCTGTCGTGTGCGCTAAAGATGAACTTCCTCATTGCAACCCTAAAGACCATCCAGTTTATGTCATCAACACTGACGAGAGTCATCTCTCAGGAACCAAATAAGTAGCCGTCAACTTTCCTCACGATACCTGTGTGGAGTATTTTAATTCGCAAGGATTACCGCCTTTGGAAGTCGACATCATCGACTTTATGAGAAGAATTGCCCAGACGACACGATTCATTAATGTGAAATTACAAGGCACAGATTCCATGGTGTGTGGACAATACTGTGTGTATTTTCTTCATCAACTCAGTCTTGGATATCCCTTAGAACATTTAGTGACTTATTTTGATCGTGACTCTTCTAGAAACGATGAAAAAGTAGATAGATGATTTTGTGACCATTATGGATATCTCTTGTCTTTAGCTAGGAAACGTAGTGTGCATCAATGGCCAAATGACTTCCATGTGTGGAAGTCTAACTTGACTTCACAATGTTGTCAACCTTGTCAAAATTTGTTGCTTGAAAAAAAATGTATTGATGTTATATTATTTGTTGGTTGTTTGTTGGTTGAATAAAAATGTTTCAAAAAAAAATTATTGTTTGTGGTTTGTTTTAAAATTTTTTTTCACTATCTATGCTCTTTGACTTCTCTTTATCCCTCTACATTAGATGAGCTATAGCGTTCCTACCAAAAAAAAACAAAAAAAACGTAGGGACGCTTTCTATCGCGTCCGCGCTTGAGACGTATAAACTGACTGTCTCCAGTCTGCCCATCGATTGTTGATGCGTCAACTCGTAAAGATGTCTTCCAAACTGGAAAAGTTGAACGAAGCACACGCCCATTTGCATCGTGTCAGGCAAAACTTGATGCCAAAGCCTGAAGAGATTGAAAATGTCAGGATGCTGAAAGTGGCACAAGACGTGCTAGAAGAGGTCTTTAAAGAATAAATGAAAAGGGAGGAAGAAGAATGGACCGAGAAGTACAGACTTCAGAAGCAGCGACAGCAGCAGCAGCAACAACATCAACAGCTGGAGCCAGACAGAGGCTTTGTGGACTGTCGAGTGGACACGATGGAGTTCTCCTTCTCCTTCCGAAGAAGCAGACCCTGCAGCCAGATGGGGCCGCAATCTTAGACGATAAGAGATTGCCACAACCGCAAACAAAATTGCCCTTTCCAGGGGTACTCCAAATCTCTAGAAAAGACATACTACTCAGTTGCCAAATTTGTCTGTACTTGAGTGTTGGTCTGTAAGTGTGATTTTGATGTCAAAAGATAGAAGTGTACCTATAAACACTTCGTTTCCTGGCTTGTACGATAGTGTGTGTGTGTGTGTGTGTGTGTGTGTGTGTGTGTGTGTGTGTGTGTGTGTGTGTGTGTGTGTGTGTGTGTGTGTGTGTGTGTGTGTGTGTGATGGGATAGAAGTGTGCCTATAAACGCTTCGTTTCCCAGGCTTGTAAGATAGTGTGTATTTGTTTGTTTTAGGGTTTTATGTCTGGATGGTAATAAAATCTGTTTGTAGGTAAAAAGGGAACGTGATCGTTTCTTTTAGGTCCACGCGGTGCATGTTTTGGTTGTGGTGTGGGTATTTTTGTGTAAGGGGGTGTTTTCCTTCACGTCCATGCTTCAAGGATATAAATCAGAGCGTTCGTCAGTCTGGCTACCCATCGTTCACTGAATAACTTCGAAGAAGATGAGTAGAATTGCCAATTATTGGATCTCCAGATGCACCTGGAGTATCCCCAGCAATTAAGGAGGCAACAGCAGCATGCGCAGGCAGGAAGAATAGTAAGGGAGAGAGACTTCAGAATCCCACAAGCTGAAGATTGTGGTTCTGAAGCCAATCAAACTGCCTTCGCACTCCCAACCACACGCATCAGTTGGGAGCAAGGTTAGAGTTGGCGTTGCGTGTGTGGGGCCAGACCTGGGAGGTGTCATCACTGACAGGTACATTTGGAGTTCACAAACACAGCCCTTCTCAGGGCTAACCAGATCTCTTGAAAAGAAAGGCTGATCAAGTTCCCAAAAAGATTGGTGTTTTTTGGTTGTGTGTGTGTGTGTGTGTGTGTGTGTGTGTGTGTGTGTGTGTGTGTGTGTGTGTGTGTGTGTGTGTGTGTGTGTGTGTGTGTGTGTGTGTGCACTTGCCTTGCTATATCCTCTTGTTAAATACGTGCGATGCGTGCGATATATACTGATACGTGTGTGTGTGTGTGTGTGTGTGTGTGTGTGTGTGTGTGTGTGTGTGTGTGTGTGTGTGTGTGTGTGTGTGTGTGTGTACGCGTGTATATGCGTGTGTGTGTCTTTTTTCCTTAACAAAGCCCTTGTCCATACACTCATGAGAGATTATTTTGTGTGAATGTGGAGTAGTGTGACTATACTAACTCCTTTTCTGATGTGATAGTGTGTGTGCGTACGTGTGTGTGTATGCGTACATATTTGTGTGTGTGTTTCCCTTAACAAAACCCTTGTCTCTATTCTCATGAGTGTTTGTTTTGTATGAAAGTGAAGTAGTGTAACTATAAACACTGACTCCTTGCTTATGTGATTGTAGGTGATGGTGTGTTTTGCAAATAAAACCTTTCCTTCTCGACTATGTATTGATAGAAAGTATAGTGGGTTTTGTTAGTATTAGTGTGTTGTTTTGTGTAATAATTTCTTTTAGGTTAGCACTCTCATCACTATGGATTCTTTGATATGTAATATGGGTAGCTGATGTGAGATGTTTTGCTTCACGTCCGTGCTTGAGACATACATGTGTAGCGTTCGTCATTCGCGCCATTCAACATTGAATAAGTAAAAACGGCATCGAACTACGTTGACAAGATTGAGAAATTACTCGAAGTCGTGGACGATTTGAGGTTGGTCGAAGAGATGCTCGTCAGATTGGAGTATGGATCATATTGCTCCCACCGAGTCAAAATGGAGATCAATAATTTTAAAAAGGCGAAGAAAAGACTAGGAAACCTGATAAAATAGAAGGAGAAAAGAGGAAGTGGTGGAGGAATAGGATGAGAAGAAGAAGAAGAAGAAGAAGAAGAAGAAGAAGAAGAAGAAGAAGAAGAAGAAAAATGTAGTGAAGAAGATAAAGGAATGGTGGAAAAGAAGACAGTAGAAGAAGAAACCCCAAAGGCCCTTTAGAGGGCCCCTCCATTGTCTCTAAAAGATGCATATTCTCTCTTGCCTGAAAGTCTTTAGTTGTTTGTGTGACAGATTTATGTCGATCAATCTATGTATGTCTTTGTCTCTAACCGTGTCTCTAACCACATCTCTATGTCTATGTCTGTATTTATCCCTATTGAGGTCAGCCCCTTGCAACATTGTTACCATTGTTTCCCCAGTGTCCAGTACCGTGACGTCACCCACATTCAATTCCTATTGTCCCATTGTTGCTATGTTCAATTTTCCTTCTCCCTATACAGTCCCACCCATGTTAAAATACCTTTTGTCTCTATAGTGTCGGGACCATTGTTTCCACTGTCCCTATAAATCTTGTCCCTCAATCGTTCCAAGGGGTATTTTAATGGTAATTCCTATTGTCCCTCAAAATCTTGTCCCCCAATCGTCCCAGGGTGCATTTTAATGGTATGTTCCATTTTCCCTCAATCGTCCCCATTCACTATTGTTGGGGTCCAAAATTTTAATAGGGCCCTGACTTTCCTCGAAAGGGCTCCAAAGCATACGTCTATGTGTCTGTTTACTCAAAGTTTGCATAACACCCAGTAAAAATGTGCAAGAACAAAACGATGGTCAAGTGACAAGTGACTGTTCGTTTGTGTTTGTGTATGTTTTTTCCTAGCGAGGGTGTCCGGAAAATCATATATATGTGTGTACACACACACACACACACACACACACACACACACACACACACACACACACACACACACACACCTACACACATACACA
>JAECUM010043560.1:2500-12429 GCA_016617855.1 Megalonaias nervosa
TCCCAATTTATAAAGCTTTAAAAGTGGAAATATAGAGATAAAATATGTTAAGTGATATTTATGATTGACTCATACAAAATGCTACTGATATGAGGTTAGAAGTTCCGTGAAATATTTCAATGATTTCCACATCTGAATCGTTCGTGGGTAGAAAATCTGCCGGGCTAGGTGTTGGGAGCAGCGTATGCTATCCAGAAACATCTTTCAAAGTTATCCAGAAGGAAATATATTTCGGTGTATTTTCTGTGTAAATATGACAGCTCCTCAGAGTTGTTCATTCACTGTATAAGAGCCTGAGGCCGTTGATACGCTCTTCAAGTTGAGCCTAAATAATGTAAGATTGGCAGATTCGCTGAATGATTCTCTATATTTTAAATTGCATGACAAATAGATGTGCTATAGATGTAGAAATGCAGGTATAGAAGTTACCAAGATGCTCAATATTTTTATTTTTTCAGTGTTTTATCGTTAACTGGTTTTTATTTTTTTCTGTTCAGTTTTGCCTAAGTTTGAAGTCACTGTTGAACTTCCACCATTTATCTTAACATCGGACAAAGATGTTACAGGAACAGTAAAAGCGAAGTAAGTCTGTGCTTAGCTCTTGGAAACCATTGAGATTTCATGTTATCTCTCGTCTCTTGCTACAATATCATCTTACGTTATCAATTTATGTTTTATTTTTCAATACATCGGACGGATTTTTCTTTGTTTATCAGAGTCGTCTCGATTTTTAAAGAAAGCAATTCATGTCCGTCACAGCTAAAAACTTAAAATTAAATTGACAGTGCTTATGGGAGCAATCAAAATATTTTTGGTGTCTGGGGCTGTGCAAATGCAAATTATAAAGCAAACATATTGACCTCTCCTTCAAAAGCCATTACAGAAACTATCATACCCTGTCACGAGATTTCAGTAATACAATATCCTTGGTTCTCCATATAAATCGTATCCTATATTTTAGAATGCGCTAAAATCATAACATAAGCCCAAATTACATCGGACCGCCCTTGACTTATAATGAAAACTCCCCAATAATGTCTGTTGTCCTCTTTTCTTAGCTTTCCATTGTTTTTCCATTATTTTCTTATTGTCAGTAAGAAACTTGGCAAGATGAGCAAGCAGCATGTGTGATATAGATATTGGGCTCTATCCCCAACCCAACCACACTATCCAAGCACCTAATCATTGTGTCTTAACATATACCGAAGTCTGATTGTTACGTATATGTAATTAAATTGCTTATGTGTTAGTTTTAAAATTCTTTTTTATTTTATTTTTGTTTCATTACATTTTATTGTAATGATTATTGCAGGGATTCAAAATTCTTTTTCAGTAATTCTGTTTATCTAAGATGTAAAACATATTACATTAGTAATATTTTTAGTTTACCTTGGTCCGCGGCAGTGTAATCGCTACGCGAATACGATTGGCTGTTTTCAGGGTCCTTTTTGACCTACGTGTTAATCTGGATAAACAATGTTTTATTTTTATATTTGTTTCAGAATGATAGTCTAGTTCTTAGAGCTACGTGCTAATTGGCAAATATCTTATTACGTATTTCAAGTGTTATTAGATCACGTAGTCTGTCTCGCGAGAACGAGATGATAATTCGGGTGAGTATATAACCCTTTCTGAGCGCTCGTGAGTCAGTTGTATTCCTGATACCTAGAAGGCCAGATAGGTTACCAGATTGTTTTAAAATTCATTGGTGTTTGGAATTTAAATCATTTATTCTCTAGAAAACCAAACGAGTGTACTGTTTTATAAATTCTGGGAGAAAGAAATTCAGTGGAAATTTATTCTGGAATTATTCGGAAACAAACTGATTCAATTGAGGAATTGTTATTTTGTACAAGGACCACATCTGACGTCATCGCCTTCCATTTTGGTACGTCGTCGAGATTCGAACCTGGATTCTAATAGAACTATTTAGTGATAGGACTTGTATTTTTCATCCTTAGGATTAAATTTTGGATTATATTCACAAACCGTAAGTCCTATTTTCCAATTTTTACATTGTTTTCTAGGGAAATAAATTTTGTTAAAATATAGAAAGCTTGTGACTTCACTCTTTTCTTCTGTTACATTTGTACGAGCCTACACGTAAAATCGAAGCTTTGTCCCTTTCGAAAATTACTGTCACATTGTTATGTATAATGTTGGAGCATATTCTGAAAATTGCTCAGCTGTCCATCAGTTTTGTTATATGTTGCAGACCATGGATCAGTGTTATTGAAGAGTTTCGTGTTAGTACATCAATGAACAGACATTAAAATCAAGAAAATTTATATGGCTCTTACAAAATAATAAATCTGACAGGTACACCTATGGAAAGCCTGTGGTTGGAACAGTTAAACTACGAGCGGATATGGATTATTACTACGCTCCTTGGAAATATCACGGTGACGAGGTGATGCTGGAAACAACATTTGACGTAAGTCGATTAATTGTTTTTTGGGGGGTTTGGGTGGGGGTTGCCGTTCTTTTCTCTTCGTTTTGACTGCCTGTATGCTTGAATAATGCCAGTAAAAATATATTTTAAACTTCTTATATTTTACATCTAATAGTCATTCCATATACCTACTTGTCTGCCTACTCTCCTACAAACCTAACTATCTATCTATTTGGTGTTAGCTATACATACCTGTATGTATGTATTGATTTCTTGGTGTATGGTAGTTATGTCATTGAATCATCATCCTTTCACGTGTCTGTATTTGTACCATATACTGACTCCTCTGCAGCATGTCAAATGCAAATAATAATAGTGTTGTTGGCCTTGTCTTTGAAGTATTTGTTTTGCCGTTGACAACTCGAACAGTTCTACTGTTAATGTCCTGTTCGTTTGTTCTGTGTACTAATTTGTCGCGTGAAAGATGTTAGTCTTGGATTTTTTACAATGTTCTAAATCACATCATCTTTATTCCAGATTAACGGCGAGGCAAAGTTCACCGTACCGTTGGAAAGAGTTCAAAACGAGGTCGATCCCAACTCGTTTGTACCACTTGTGAAGCAGCTGGCCGGATATCACGTGACCATCGTTGCCACTGTAACAGAGAGTCTAAATAATCTCACAAGGAACGGAACTGCTAGTGTGCAGTTCTACAGTGAGCCATATAGTATGTCATTTTCCAGCGGAAGTTCAAGAAACTTTAAACCCGGACTACCATATGAAGCTTATGTAAGAAGAAAACATTAATTTCTCTATTTCAACTCTCGCTCTAGCTGTTGAATTAAATAGGAAAATTAAGGGGTAATTGTCTAATTTCATCTTATCTTTGTATCTAAACCAATGAGCAAACCACACTGAAACCTATATGATCCGATTGACTGTAACATTTGCCTTTATTTTTTCTGAGACTGCATACTTCCTTCCTATAACAGCAACTGTGCTCTCCTACGTTATTTTCTGCCTTTTTTTACACCAGTTTCAGTAAATAAATTACATTACATATTGTCCTATCGTCCTGTTTTGTAGGGACTGTCCATCTACTGCAACTATTTATCTCAGTGAAAATCCCATTATGAATTAGTATTTCCTCATGTACTTGTAGCTGAGCAACAACAGTCAACAGTCAACAAACATCCATCCATCCACCCGTCCATCGATACATACATACGTAGTCACGTGCAATTTAGTTATTTTAACATAGACCCATGGCAATTGTTGTGATCATTCCCGGACTTGGATAATCCTGGTTTCTATGAAAGATTCTACTCCACTTAGGCGGTGAAAGTTGCCTCGAGTTGTAAAAATCACACCTGAAACATGTAGCCGCTGCTGCGTTGAATCATAGTCGATGGCCATCGCAAGAATTCTCAGGATAATTATAACAATGGATTGTGTAGATGGTATGAATCAGCAAATGCGGTGATGTCAAGTACTGATGTGAAGGATTTTACACCGAGGCTTTTCGATTATGAACCCTTTTCAACATCAATATTAGATACACAGAAAAGTTATTCCAGAAACTGGTTGTTCATTGCATGCCCATGATTTTTTTATTTACTATAGCTAGAAAAGTATCCATTTTATTGAACGACAACAGCAAAGATGGCTAAATAGAATTTAGAAATGGTAAGAGCTAAAATGGTGCAAATTTAATTAAAACTACAATTGTTTGCTTGCACGTCTTCCAAAGCTCTGTCTTGACTGTTCTTTTTATTCATGTTGTGATGCAGGCAAAGTTCCTTTCGCATATTAGGTACCTCATAGAAAAATGTAAAAGAAATCCTGGATTTATTACGAATCTTGGCCAAACCAGATTTGTCAGCAGACCCGAAGGTTTACTCCTGTTATATAGGACTTGAGTCAAATCTAAATTTTACTGTGACCATTGTTGCAAGTAGATTTTAATTCTTACAGGTACGGTACCGATTCCTCGATCCAGTCTTTCTAGTATTGGCGTATCGGCTATAAATGTCTTGCGGGTACGGTGTACCCGACAGGCACAGCTTACTTCCACCACTTACTATGACTCGACTGTGCATGGATCAACTCACAAATCTTGCATGCCAATACTTGATCTGACACACAATCAGGGTCTTAGACTTTGTCTGGAAGCATTTAGAACTTTGTGTCTAGATGCATTTGGAACTTCCACTTTAAAAAGTCTCTTCGCTGAAACTAATGGACCATCACTGTATTGAAGATGAATGAAATTGGCTCTTCTGTATACTATCGAACTATCATGTAATCCAGTGTTTCCCAAACTTTTTCGGGCCACCGCCCCCTTGGTTAAACACAGCAGCGCAATTCTACCTTACCCCGTAACAAGAATAGTCCCACCGCCCACTTTGGGAACCACTGACGTAATCCATCTAACTCCGCATATGATGTCGCCAGTTATTAAGTTCCAGAAACAAATCTTGTGCGATCGGAAACCAAATTTCATTCAATATTTCGGCATACAAATTCGTCCTCATATGAGCCGCGAAAATCAATTTCGCCAATATCGCAAAGCCCCCATCTTTAACTAAATTACGACCTTGGTTATTATCCCTAACCCGTCCAATGATGTTTAATTTTTGCCAGTACAAACATCATCTACCTATAGTTTAGTTTTTCAGACCAAATTCATAGACATCATAGCTTCTTATCGTATCCTAACGTCCCAGTATACAGCCAGTTCGATTGATGCAGAATAGTTGAACCTGTAGTTCCAACGCCCATCGGTACAATCATGTGCAGTTACCATACAAAGGTTCCATTCTAAGATAAAATGTACAACCATTCTCAGATTTTGAACAACATCGAACTCTCAATGCAAATTATCATTTTATTGGGCTCCTGTCCCTTTCCATACCAACCCTTCAATTTGCAAACCAGTTTATGTCCAAAATCTTACAGAAATACAGTTTGTTCATTAAATCTGGACAAATTATTCCATACAATTGACTGTGTAGCCACACTGGTATTCAGTGTAATGTCAAGGCAGGTAAAGCAGCCCGGGATGCCTTACAGTTACCCGTTGCTACATGGAATACTCCATATACTGGCTTCCGATGTTATTTAAATCGTCTTGTTTTGTACACCTATGAAATATGTGGAATTAAATTTAAACAAATATGCTTTAGAACATCAAAACCATTTGAGTGTTGCACCATTCATTCAGAACATATCGCAAAACACTGAGGTGGTATTGTGCCTCTCGCGTTTGGTGCACACATTTGACCCAAGCTTACTCAGAAGGCTGAACCTCAGTGCATACCTTGAAGACAGTATCGACTTCCACCCTCTGAGACAGACCCTTTCTTAATGTGAACTCAGTTGAGCATTTTGATAATATGAGGGTAAAAATGTTCCGATTCTTTTTAGAAGAATGAGGCTTATGTAACAAATTTATATCACATTTTAAGGAGGTTATATTTTGCCTTTCTCTTTTTCTGATATAGCCTTCAAAGAATTTTAACAATTTTAAGTTTCATCCTTTATCTGCAAGTGCTACATACTTACTCTTATCTTAAAGGGGTTATTTTAGTACAGGTTTCTTGTTTGAGTTTTCCTTCTAGGAAGGGTGTGGAAGAACAGAGGGAGGGGAAAAACTTTAATTTCCAATTTTAGAACTTTTAATTATTCTGGCAGGTGAGTAGGAACAACACAACTTCTACTCTCAATCGACCCATTAAAAAGAAAATTTTCACAAGATTACCTAACTGCATTTAAGGTTGAAGGCGATAATGAAATACGTTAAACTTGATTATATAGTTAATCATAAGACAAAGCCTCGTTATTACTCGCAATTTGTAAGAGTTCAATTGGTTCATATATTCAGATTGTTTCGAAACGAATCGGTAGTAGAAATATTCCTTAAAAGAAATTCAAATTGATTTTGGAAAATATTATTTCAAACAATGTAGTCAATGATTTTTTGGTTGGTTGATTTTTTTTTTCATCATGTGTCCCAGGTACACAAGAAGATAAGGTACTATGTGATGACATTTATATATTTATTTCATTCTACCCAGCTCATTCTGCACCAAGCTGATGGTCGACCTGTGATTTCATCAGAGAAATCCGTGGAGGTTATCACCTATGCCAAGTTTTACGACGAGAGTGTACACAAATACAGGGCCCATACAATAGCTCATGAGTACTATGCCCCTCCACCTACAGGAGTACTAACCATTCAAGCAAACCCACCGGTGGATTCACAGTCACTACACTTTGAGGTTCGTAAAATCTTTGTTTTTTAACATGTACCATTGTGTATTTGACTGAAGAGTTTTACTTATTCAAATGACACTTAATGTTACAAAGTTCAACCATCTCTCAAATGACACGGTGTCCAGAACTTCTGTCCTTGAGATGAGATTTTGCAATGAAAATTGTTCTCTTAAATTGTGATTCATGACGACGTATTACTGTTAAATTAAGCCTCGCTGAATATTATTGTTTTGCTGTGAACTCTTTGTGGTTTGTAAACGTTTGCGATTCTGGAATATTATATTAAGTAATGTTTAAACATGCACTATGAAACATACTAGTCTTCCGTGACAAATGGAAGGTCTTCCTCATTTTACGACATGCCGAGTAATGTATATCCGGAGATCCGTACACATTTTCCTACACTGAATTCATCCGTAAGAACTAATTTACGTAAACGACTATTTCGTGAAATTTCCCCGTCTCTACAACAGGGAATAAAATGTATTCCTTTAACAGTGTAGTCATTGCTTTGCGGATCAATCAAAAGTTAATTCATCAATGAATGACCGGCTTGAGACGGATTTACGCCATCGCTGAAAAGAAAGCTTACTTTTGTACCTTAAAGTAGTTGACATAATTCATTATTACAAGAGCAAATACATGTATGAAATAACTGCCTCGTTTAAACGTAATTTTGAATTAAGAAAGTAATGTTACTATCCACTGGAAAGTAGTCTATGTATGCATCATTGTTTTGCAGCACTTCTAGCACAACAGTGGCCATATGATGCCAACTAAAGCTAAAGTTGAATTAATGTAAAAATGAAGAACTTGCTCACACAGGGCAATTTTTGCTAAAAGCATTTTTGTTCTAAGATAAACAGATACAGCAAGAATTCTTTAATCTTATATAGCGATATGGTTACAGACTGAAATTAACAAATTTAATAGACTTCCATTATTTCACCCGTTTTCTCTTACAGGAATTATATTGAAGAAAAACGACCACGTGATTCACAACTTATCTTAATTTTAGTCTATCTATTGCAGGTTCATTTTAAGGGATTCCAAGCTAGTATAGATGTAGAGAAGCCAAGCTTCACGATCGGAAATGGGGCATTACAAATATCTATGAATTCGACAGTTGCTGCAGTAAGTGTGGTTTTCAATTGCTTTGCTTCTTTTTGCCGATTCTTTCTTTTGTTTTTAGAGTGCTATAATTATTATATAATATCATAATCAGGGACGAATTTTGACCAGTTTTTGTATGAAGTGGAATTTAAATCTGTCTATATATCTGTTTGTCTATCTACTTGTGTTATCTATAATCAGAGTTCTCCAGATGCCGAAATCCGCGTAAAAGTACGTATACTAGTTAGTCAAGAACGCATGAAAGTTCAAACAGCTGAATCCTATTTACACAAGTTTTTGTTGTTGTTTTGTTTGAAATATTGTACTGGCTTTGGGCGAAGTCGCATAGATTATATTTTAGCAGACAAAAACAATTTAAGAACCTGTTAATCCAATAACGTTTCATAATGATCATTTGAAGAAACGACTAATTACAAACGAGTGATTTAACACCTTCTCTGATTAACGTTGCTCAACACGGTTTAAATCCATAATTTTACAAATCCTAACGAAATGTTTGGAACACACACATTTTATCGTATAAGCTCATTTAGAAATATCGTGCTAGGATTTTGAGACTTACGAGCACCCATGTTCATCGTTATAAACTGTTTTAAAGTCTGCTGTTATTTGGTGTCATGCAAAATTTTGTTTCTGAGTGATCGTCACATGAGCATTTTTCCGATGACAACTTTACACGATCTCTTTGGTGCCAAGCTCAAAACTGCATATGAACAAGATTTTCTCGAGACTGGACTGGATAAAGGAAAAAATAATGTCACAGTAACCAAAAGATTAACGGATGAATCATGGAATAGGACATTTCCTTTTCAAAATACTAAAAACAGTGGAATAATGTTAGGTGTATACACATGGTGGCGCGGCTATGAAAAAACAAATACAATGGCAACCCATGAAATATCAGGTCAAGAAATTAAGGATTTTTTTATCATAAATCTGCTGTGAAGAAATTTTTAAAGTTTGTTTAAGAAACTAGTCAATGTTGCATGCTGTGTTGTTCAAAGATGGCATGGAGAAAGGAAATGGAATATATGGTAATTTCTTTTTATTTCCAGTGTCTTGGAAACTTTATTGATCTGAAATGGTATGAAAATAATTAAAATTAATATTGCAATGAAAGCTGCACACAAAATGAAAGAATGACAAGGTAAAGTCATTGAGAATTGTTATAGTTGTAACATCACAAACAAAAGCAATTGTATCGGTTATCAGTTGATTCCGTAGTTATTGTATTTACAAAATATTGTTTGTCTGGGCTAATTTAGATGAATCAAACTAAAAAACAAGAATCGTTCACTTCCTGAATTACAGTTTGATCGTACTTGCAAATCTTTTATTGTTGATTTTGCTGCTTTTTTTCGGGGGGTGGGGGGAGGGGCAAATTTAATTTGTTCCTAAAATATATAGGGTCGGCTTAATTCTAAATATTTCACAATGAATGGGCATTAGCAAACTGATCATACATACATACATACATACATACATACATATAATATAATATAATATAATATAATATACACGTTTCAAATTATTGCATGGCAAAAAAGTATAACACCTTTATTCAAGAAGGAGTCGTGGATTGCAACTTTCAAAATCCTATGGAAAATCTTGTATATATCTGTGTTACGTTGTACCTGATCAGGAAACAATTAAAAAAACAAAGGGACACACACAGAACAGAAGAAAGCTATCCGCAATTCTGAAGAAGTCGCAAATAAAGAAAAAGAATAAAATAGCAGAAAAATAATCTCATGGTCAGAGAATGACCTTATATCTGTGCATAAGGGAAACTCTGGATGCAATATATCAGCACTTCGGCGCTATCCTGATTGGCATGGCCACGTGTGTAAACTAGCAGTGACTGATAGATAGTTAAATCAATCTAAATGAAATGTCCGATTAAGATGTAAATCCTAGGAATTGAAAAGCTCGCAGTGAAGATATCCTTTTCTCTTCGTAATTATCTCAATGCACACACAAAAGATTCGCTGAAGATCTAATGTAAACTTCTTTACATGTGTTTTCGGTATTCCGTGATCTCTTTGTATAATCTATTTTAATGATTATATTATGTGTGGTCGGTGTTTAGTTGTCCCTTTGTGTAGCCTATTTTAATGATTACATGTGT
>JAECUM010043562.1:0-46205 GCA_016617855.1 Megalonaias nervosa
ATATATATATATATATATATATATATATATATATATATATATATATTAACTATTAGAATTAATTATATTAATTTGCTGGATTTACTTCTAGATGAGGTAGTCCACACAAATAAAAATATTCCATATTGTTATCGTTGGGCAACCAGAGAGCATATTCAGTTTGTATTATATGTTGACTTTTCGCAATGATTAATTCTTATGTATACCAGTATTTATACTTGACCTTTGCCCACAATCAAGTTAATGATGTACTTGACCAGTGACATTTATTTTGCAAACAACATTATACATAGGTAATATTTCTCTCTCATTGTAGATTGAATATTCAGATTATTATTAATTGTAAACACTTTTACTTCAAATAGAGTTAAAGACAGTCCTTATTCTGACCTTAGAAACTTCTAGAATGGAAATTTCCTATTAAGTTGACAGTATTTCCAGAAAATGTCAAGTAGAGGGGTCTGTAACCTTGTTTTAATTAGGATTAGTTGTTCTTGCCTTAACATCCAAAGCAGAATCAGTCTTATTGTTGTGTTCAGATTTCGATTTGGCTGGAAGATTTATTCAAATTATTATTCACTGGGATTGCAAAGTGCTCATTAATATTCTGAAATTAAAATATTTGGAATTATAATGAATTCAGACAAGGATATTTTGGATGTATTATTGTGTTAAATCAAAAAACCTTTACCGCTTATCCACAATCAAGGGCATTGGCACATTAGTACGTTCGAGACAACAGGGATATCAACAAATTCAATATCGGCATTTATTTGGAATAGCACTGAAATTCATTTGGAACTTCACACATTTGAACTTGTGATAGAATATTTAGGACTATTTGGGATTTAATTCTCAATACTTTAAGAGTTCTTTTTAAATTTTCATTCTGCATTCAAAGGAAATAAGTTATTTGTTGAATTTTACAAAATATCTTGGGTTTTTCATTTTGTCTGTTACTTAATTTAGGACAACAAAGTTATAACAACTCAATGAGTTTCTGATCGATGACTGTAGTTTGTGTTGATAACATAGGCTTGAACGCCTTTAGGTTTACGATGAGGAAGCTCATCTTTAGCACACACCGCAGGATTCCAAGAAGGTGTGCTTGAATTGTGAATTATAATTTAAATGAAGTTCCCATGTACGATTCTTTTCCCTTTTGTGGTTTCACAGGTAATGATAAGTCATCAATTCAAACATGATATTTTCCTTGAAAAAGGTCTAGCAAGTAAGGCGATAAACCACGGTTGTCTCCGTATTCTGTCGCAAGAGAGATTCGATACGTTTAGTCTCCAGAGAAGTCAATGGATGCATGGAATGATCAAGTTTTTACGCCACTTTCGGAAACATTTCTCTTGTGAGATGACGGTCCTAGCCTCTTCCAGATACTATTCCAACTTTTCTTCTTGACCCATCATATATTTGTAGTATTGTTTCTGACTAGTATGATTAATATTCTCTAGTTATACCTGTAATTTGTTCAGCTAGGTCCTGAGCAAAACAGGACACTAAATGCTATTCTTGTTCTGGACATCTTGACATCGTGACTATATATTTGTCTTCGTCTTCTTCAATATGGATGAAAAACATTATCATCCCCAATCTCTTTAGGATTTTCGTATTCCATCTTTTCTAATTGTATATAATCACTTCTCTCAAACTGTTGATTTCCAGGGTATTGTCAAATTCTACGTAGCAGACTAAATTTACTGTGATGGCTACAACAACTGCAATTCAAGTTCCACACCAAGATGGGCTGATTTTATAGGATAGAAATATCCTTCGTCGCTTCCATGGTCTGTAGGGAAATGAAATCCTAACAATCCAGATCCTCCTGCATAATCGTCGTACGAAACACCGTGGCTGCTCTAGATTAACTAACTGTCTTGTGGCTTCACACTGTGTCAAGTAAGATCTCAAGTAATTTTTCTGGGAAAATTTAGTTTTAAAACGTCTGGTACACATTGTTTGGTTATCTCGAGTGACTTCTATCTTGCCCATGTTGAAGTGTTGGAACTGTAAAGGATTTTGATCTACAGTTCCGCCATGGGTTGCAGTACTAATGATGACAATGAGCAAACGTATGGGCACCTAACGTTGAAAAACATGGCCTTCGATATTGCATCAGAGTCCAGGGGCAGGGGTGAAGGTTTTCTCTTCCACTAGTCATATCGGATTCATGACTGTCTTTCTGCTTAAAATTTGACTGCTGTCATTTCCCACTTTAGGTACGACTTCCACATTACGCACCTAAACTTTGGCACCTTTGAAGATGGTTTTGTACTCGTTAGCATTAGCCAGGAAATGGAATATAGTGCTACTTAGATTTAGTCTCAGGCAAACATTCACTTTGCAGGGCCGGTTCAGGTCAAGTGTTGGGGATTTTGTCTCAAAAATTTCAAACGGGCCTTCACTTTCCTCGAAATGGCACAAAGCAAATAAGCAAAAATATATGTGTCTATTTACTCAAATTGTACATAATACCTAAATAAACGTGCGCAAGAATAAAACGATTGTCAGATTTCAAGTAACAAGTGACAGTACATCTGTGTGTGAACGGTTTTCTTTAGCCTGAGTGGTTCCGGAAACCAGGATAACCTCCACCTCACCCCACCCCGATCCGGCCCTTATTCCATTCAACAAATACTTGTCTTCAAACTTCATGTCCAAATCCAAACGATCCAATCGTTCCAAACTGCGTTCTTGTTTGATTTTGTTTTGACGGACGTTAAATCCAATATGGTGGCCTGCATCATCATCTGCAATCAACGCTATGTACTATTTCTATACCAAGGATGCTTATTCTTGGTTAATTTTCTTTCTGCTTCGTTATTGCTGTGGTGTAGAGGATTTGGCAATTACTTGGCCAGAAATGTGAAGCGAATTTATAGGGGTGACTCGGCGACCAAAAATGTCTTTTCCAATTTGTAGCAAGACGTTTTTACCTGCTCTCATGAAAGCTTTTATTTTGGACTTTGTTTGACAATGAGGACGTTTTGAAGACAGTCTTTTCCTTGCGTCAAAGTCGGGTCTTTTAATCTTCGAGTCACCGTCAGTTTTTATATTGGCGATACCGTATGAAAAACTGATTTTAACATATCTCCTAAACCATGTCATCGTTATCGAGCGACTCCTTTGTACACCTGTTTTTATAATTTACTGGAGAATCGTTTTCGAAAATGTAGTTTTACCGTGACATTTCCTTTTGTGAATATACTGTTTTGTCCATCATCTCCTTTTATACTAATATTGACACTGTAAAAACACAATTTATTGACAGGAAGATTATGAGGATGTACAAATTCAAGGAGAACACAATAAGCTTTTCCACCTTCATTGTTAGCAGAGATGGCAAAATCCAATTTGAAAGGAATGACTCTGAGAAATGGATCAGCTGTATTTTCCACCACGTTGTACTCAGCGTCAGCGGAGTACACAAATAATAAATTAAGAAATTCGATGAATTCAGCAGGTTAACGAAAATACTTGTAGAATAGATCGTTGTTGTTAACGTCTTTCTTAGGAGCCAGAGCAATGTATCCACCCAAAACAAAAAACAAACCGGGACGAAGGGTAATAAACATTATTCTGACATCAAAAAATGTATTTTAAGATGATAAGCAATTTTATGGCACTCGATCAGTACGCTTATGCAAGATTTCTCCAGGGCTTTGTCAATCTGATCGGTTAAAAAACCTGCAATCATTTCGACCAGATGTTGAGTATTAAAAAAAGTACCCAACAAGAATTCTCATAGTATAGGTCGTCAATTGAAGATTGGTGGGTGACACTGATTTGGATTCGCAAATGAGAGTATCTCTTTGTCCAACTGTTCTTGTTAGTTCAAGATACCAGCGGCTATGAAAGTGTTTTGACCTTCGTTGATATTCAGGGCTTGAATGAATGATTTCTGCAAGGGCAACTTCCCAATGTCCTTGGTGATCCAAATGTATGGCATTAGGTAATTTAATCATGAAACAGCACAAGGTGTTTTTGGGAAACACATCCATAGAACTGTCACTTGGTAAGATTAAATAAAATTGACTATTCATAGCTGGATGTCTCTGGTTTCCGTGGAGTCACTCGATGTCAAACAGGATGATTTTCCAAATGTTCCAATATAGTTTTTCTATAGTTTCGACTACAAGAATGGTGACTGGCGTTGTCTGCATGGGTGCCGTTGTTGTTAGTACCGGTAGTATTTTTGAAGGAAGGATTGGAAAGAAGATAACCAATACAACTACTGAGTAGAGTTGTCGACAAGTAGCTGTCTCCTTGCTACAAATTGAAATTGACAACGGCTGCTCTGAGTACACAATACATCACAAAAGGTCGGCAGAAAAAGACGACGTGAGTTTAAAGCAAACGTTCTCCATACCACACCCACAGAGATTGTTTTTGTGGTCCTTGAAGAGAGAAACTCTGCAAAGTAGAGACGGTTGCGTGTTTTACGGCATGATGGTTACTTCTTAAAATCGATACCTTGTTAAGCGGCAATCCAAGTATCTAAACTAGGTGGATATCCTTTCCAAAGGACTTTCACTTCTTAGAGTCGATGGTTGCCTACTTTTCGTGCTTTTTGATTGAAAATGCTTTCGATTTCGTGCACGTAGTCGTTTTGTTTGGTCATTCTTTATAACTGAGGCGAGTAAAATATTCCTTTAACACCGCTTTTAACCCACCATCTTTCATGTCGTTCAATTGTAACCTTGGTTAATTGTGCGCTTTGGTTTTTGCAATGCGAACCCAATCGCCAATTGTTAATGTTTCCTGTTTTGGGGTGTTTGGTGACGTTCCAAATAATCAATCAAACACCATCATTCCGCTTTCAGGGGTCAGTTCGTCGTGTGCACATCCGATGCTACGATGGTATGATTGGTTGTAAGCTTTGTCTAGACGTGGCAACACGTCGATGTACTTGAGAGTGTGCTGATGTGTAAATTATTTCCACACACGTTATTGCAAAGTTTAATGGTAAAACAAATTCGTACGAAATCTCATACTAACGGGAATGTTGGATTTTAATTTGATGAGTAAACGCGCATGAAGTATTTGAGTGGCATAATTCAGCTAAAGCGTTCCCAACTCTCTGGCTTACACGTACTTTGGACTTTTACAAAATTATGGTCATTGAAACTGATGGTGGGATGTGCATTATATTGCTGAGTTAAATTTTGAGTAATGTAAATAATATTGGCATTATGATGATGTTCTTTTTGCGTAAACAAAAGTTTACCCCGATTGCTATTTCTTCGTAGCACCACATGATATGATGAGGTAGACGACCAAACAAATATGCTTGGTGTTCGATAAAATGCTTAGAAAATTCAGTTTTGACTGAACCGTTCAGCCCAGCAATCAAGATCTTAGAAGGATGGTGAAGATACAGGGCATCCCGACTTTGACGATCTAATTTTTCGTCAATCATTTTGAGAACAGAGGAGGAGAAGACGGAGGAGGAGAATGCAGCCATAGTGTTGAGAATTCTGAGATTACCATCGACATAAGACATTTTACATTTGATACGCATTTAATGTTTGTTCAAGAAGTGTAACCACAACAAAAAGATCTAAGATTTAAAATACAAAAACACAAAATGCATTAATGACTCTGTACATCAATGAGGCACAAATTGAAATGACCACAGCCTCATATAAACAAGTCAGTCTACAATATTCTTGATCTAATTGTGTCCATGAAACCCACGTACACGATCTTGTTTTCTTCTGTTCTATGCAAATCTCGTGGTCTCTAATTGTGCCGGGAATATCATTGTTACTACATTCTTTTCTATTTGGACTATGGTTCTTTCGTGGACATGTAAAATATTTTCCTCTATTTTAGTTGTTCTAGTTTATACCACTGTTTCTAACATTGTCTTTAATTTCATGTTCACTTCCTGCAGCGGTTTTAAATTAACGTTTTTTCTTAGATTATTGACACACATCGTCTTTCACATAGTCAGCCACTTCTTGTATCCAAGCATTGAAGATTAGACCTATCCAGTCACGTTCATCTTTCCTATCGTAAATAAGTTTGTGCTACCAACTGGTTATACACACTGTTTTGTAAGTACCAAGCGTCGACAATGTTCGACAAATGTCTTCTTCACACAAAGGTACGTAACTAACTTTTATCACTATTCCAAACACTTTGAAGACAATTTGTTTTTCGTGCGCAGATAAAGTTTGTGTGGTCATGTCTTTGCTGCATGTACTGTTGATGAATAGTCCACAACGAACCTTCTGGGAAAGGTAATCCAAGAAATGTAGTCACTAACACGCAAACCACACATCATCCAAAATTCAGTTGAATTGTAGTAGGTGGAAACAATTCTCGTAAAAGGGTTTGGTAATCTTCTAAGACCTGAAAACAGGCCTCCTTCCAAGGAATTTGTTTCAGCACTGAGGACAAAGGCCGTGGCATGGTAAGCTTTATATGTACTTGACGAGGCGTTTTCTGTTTGTGGTAGTCATTCCCAAGAATCTGTCTTTGATACTGTGAAAATAGCAATAGTTTAAAAATTGAGAAATGATTCTGAGGTTGCGTCTTAATGAACCCGCTCTAAATGCGTTCTCACAGCTCCATAGGCGTATTCTGAGTGTGCTCTGTAATGTCGGTCATGAGCTAGTGGTATCCAAAGCCGTTTGCGAGTGGATGGATGGGATCCGTAGACAGGTGCACGGACAGTATCACTTTTACCATTCAAGCTTAAAAGTCGTACTTCATTGCTTTTGCTAGTAGAACAAGAAGGCACACGAATGGACGAATGGTTTCGCGTTCGATGGTAGTGGAGGAGATGCAAGGTCGTGTCGCATCGCTGATGAGCACGGCTTCATTCTAGTCGCAAGGCACAACATTACATTGGAGTTCATTATCGAGCTTGGAGTTTAAAGTGAGTCCCTGACTCAATTTATGTGTCGAGTTTGTCAGTATAGGTGAAAGTGTACTGGCCTTAAACTTGAACTTGGAATTCATAGTAAGCCCCTCCCTCGACAGCTGCGTTGAATATTCTTCACCTTTTTCGATCGACGCTTGTATTCACAGTGACGTGTTGGTCTTGGACCTTTCACCTTTTTATACTGGAGCTCTTCGTGTCGGTACGGTAAAGTGTTGTGGCAAGGAAGCCACACTCATTTCTGATATACAAATTAAGAGACTTTTCTAAAGTTCAGCTGAAGATTTGGTGATTTTTCAAACGTAGAATTCTGCGTGGATCTACTGGTTTCACTAGCAAGTATTGACTTTGTCCGGACTGTAGCTTTTTTCAAGACACGAAAGTTCACCAAAATGCCTCAATCGACAGATGAATGTCAGTCCTTTTGAATTTGCAGTTGATATGGGTTTCTCCCTGTCGGTCTCTGTATTGGTGTCCTAATTTTTGGGTCCGCCGCTAGAGATTCTGACACTGTCTTCTGGGTGCTCGTCCCTACATGTACCTAATCGATTTATTTCGATAGTTGGTTGATGGCGATGAAGGTGATGGGTAGATATACAACTGTTGGTGTCAAAGTAAAAGACTCGATCTCTTAAAGTTCAAAAGCATCATACAATTTTAAACCGCATTGGCTGTCACGTACGCTACAATGATGATATTTCCAAACTCATTTGGAGTAGCAAACTCTTTTGCTTCTTCGCAATTTGCCAAGATCAGATCTTCATGAACGATCTCCACGCGTTTCATGAACTGTCCTTTGTTGTTGACCAGTTGAAAGTATCGACTTGTATCTAGTAAGTAATCCGTCTTGAATAATATCGGACGATGCACCATTTTTTCTCACAAGCAATTTGACATGACTGTTGCAAACAATCGTCTTCATTCGTGCTTTTCCACGTTTTCCAAAGTGATACCTTCCAACTATCTTTCTTTGTCTTCTGAAGTCGAACATGGACATAGATAGCCACTACATTGTTTAAGTTTGAGAAATGATTGACGTAGCCTGAGAAAAGCCCTTTACTGGAGTCTCGTCATTAAGGTATTGTTCTGTGGTAGGAAAGTTCCAAATGTTGTATACTTTTAACGAGCAGTATCCACAATTCATAGCATGAAACAATTGGACACACACCAGCTTTCCTGCTAAAACGCGTTTACATCTTTGTGGCAATAAGGTTGGTCTCGATTAGATGTTTCAGCACACGTAATGCATAAAGGAAATGTCCGTTTTCCCTGGCAATGATGTGGCAAACAGAATGGTACAAATGCATTGGAGGTAAGACTTTGAATTTGATCAACCCATCGTTTTGACGATTGTGTTCCACATCGATGTGGCTTGTCAACATTGCAGAATCCTCAGTAGGTAATCGAGCGTATTTGCATACAAAACAACACACATCAATGTGATCTATTTCTTCTCCTTAGGATTTGGCCACGTCGTAAAGCAAGCCTGTCGTACTGTTTACTCGTCCACATATATGGTCCCCTGGACTCAAAGATTCGATGTCTGCCCTGTCGTAACTTTCGGTAATGCGTCTAAATTATGGATTTGTTTTAAATCGTATATCTTAAACGTGTTCCCACATTTCAACCGTTTGGTAGCCTTGTCTATCTAACCTCAGGCGTCGTATTTACAGTAGTAATAGCATCAGAATGCTCTCGACGATGATTCACGCGAATGTATTTTCCATTTGGGAAATGGGGGCCTTGAAACAAGAGAACTGCGCGAAGGACTTGATGGTATGCTTTCAACGTATAGCGAGGAGCCAGGGCGTCTTAAAGTTTTTGCAATTCAGAAATGACCGACACACAGTCCCTTATTGCAAAAGAAGTGCTGCTTCTTTTAGTAGCTGAGGTCTGACCGATTGTCTAATGTTCATCCACGCTCTTTTCAAATTCGAATATATCGTTCTTCTCGTCATGCATTCACTATTCCACGGGCTAAGCACATCTACATATCTGAGTTGTGAATTTTGGACCATACTGTGTTTGCTATGCAAATATCGTCCACCGATAACACGTTTCTGCGTCTGCTACCTCTGGGAAGTGGAGTCCAAGTCATGTGAAATGAAGCTTTTCTATCGGTCATGTTTAACTCGTCATTGGATTGTTAGACGTGTTGAATTTTTTCGATGATTTGGACGGTTTTTAATTCTACCGGTGCACTGAACTGGATCCAGACAAGAGACTTCAAACTGCCTTGATGGATGGAGAGTCTCAAACGATTATCTTCTTAGGCTTGACATTGTCGTTTCAATGTCTCTAACATGGAATCCCACAAATTTGTAATGAAGCCTCCTACTTTCTCAGGTGGCACTTCAGACTTGAACTCTTTAAATTTTAGTGTATGTGTAAGCCTTGGTTAAAGTTTTTTTTAGATGTCAGTTTTTGTCTCTCTCAAATGCAATAATAATTCTAAGGAGCTACTGAACATCTCATTTCGTGATGGATCTGGACTCTCTTGGTCTTATGGCAGACGTTGGGTATTGGTTCAGGCTCAGTCATGTCGTCTTCGAGATCACTAGCATGCACTTGTGCTAACACTTCAGTTAGTGTGTGAGGCGACATCCTGATTCCAAAATTTAATTTGAATAACTTATACAAACACCGGTTCCCTATATGTTGAGAAAGCTTCTTACCCTAATAGTGTATACTTCATTCAGCCTTAGAAGTGTGAGAAAGAAAATGGATGAGTCAAAACAGATTGTCAGAGATTTACCAAGAGGCTTTTGTACGTAAACTGCAAATAAGACAACTGACTACTCATCTCGAGATAAAATTCAAAATATTTGCTATATCCGTCAAGAAAAAGGAAACACGGGAATTTGCTATATTTATAACTTTGCTATATTTATAACGTATAACTTGCTATAACTTTATTTTGAAGGATGTAGTAAATATCTTGAATTTACTATATTTAATTGTATTTTGGAATCAAGATGTCGCTTCATACTCTGAGATAATCTCAAGATAAGGTTAAATATGCTTGTCATCTTTTAAAGAAAAAAGGCATTGGTCTTAAGAATGCCCCAAGGAAAAAGGCACCATAGTTTTGTGTGTGATAGAATATTGGTGTGTGCATGTAGAATGTTAGTATGTGTGTGTGTGTGTGTGTGTGAAAGTGTGTCTATTTCATCCCCCTTAGTTTGCATCATACCCTATACTTGTGTCATCATATATTTGTATGTTTGTTTGAAAGTCTGTGTATCAACAGTAACCTACCCTTTTAGTTGGATGGTAGGGTGTGTGATTGGATAATAGGGGTGCGTGTTTAGATGGTAATCCAAAAGCGGGTTATTGATTGTATATGTTGTGTTTGGATATTAATCCAAAACGTGTGTCATGAATATATTAAAAATAAGCAGATGTTCAACTTGACAATTTTGAACATTCTAAATTTAAAACTTTCTATGTGAAACCGAGAACAGAGCCATGCCTAAAGGACGACATAGGATATCCCAGAAAATACAAACATAGAGATATATTGCTCTATAGGTGGAATAAAAAAGAAAATACAACATGGATACTTGCAAACATTACTGCTTAGCAAGACATCAAGTCCATGGAGACATTATAAGGGCAAAAGTTAAATATCTCTCTTCTAAAAATTGATGAAAATAAGTATAATCCGCAAACGTTATGGCAGTAAGTAAAAGCTCTCGGTAACAGATCAAATCATATAGATTCTCCAAACGATGTGCTAAATATGAATGGTGCAGCTGTCATGACTCGTCTACGAAATGGGTCTCCGCCACAACAAAAATATACTTCAAAGACATTATATTGACAATAATTGTACACAACGCTTTTTATCAAGTTTCCCACTTAATATTGCATTTAAAACGTCACTATTAAAACTTTTTGACTAATACTTACATTTGTTTGTAGAATATGATATAGTGGTTCCATTAAAAGCTGTTACTTGTGAGAGCTGTGTATTCTGTAAATCACAAATTGAAACTTGCTAAAATATTTTGTTTTGTCTAAGATACACTGACTTAACCTATGGAAGAATCAGTTGCTTTTTTAAAGATCATGCATGATATACAAAGGTAATGAATATAGTATGACTATGCAACGTACGGTTTCTAAAAGTTGATGACTGCTTGTCTACATCATTAAGAACCAAAGTCACTAGGAAAACAAGGGAAGGACATTTTGGATTAAATTTAACAATCAAAGAATAAATATAATAGTTTATCATAAGATCCATCTTTCTTCTTCAGGAGTTGTAAGAATAAATCATTGATTACACGACATGCATTGTAACAGGAAGGTGTTTATCTTTTTGAGAGGGAACGTCTTAAACAGGCGAAACGTTTGAACAGAATGTTACAATTTCACTCGATATTTAACAGAAATTATTGCAAATATTTTTGTCAAATGATGCAAGATAGGCAGTCCAAAAACAGAGACTTGTGGAAGACATATAACTCCATACACTGAATGCTGACATTGACTCCAGTCAATCTTCGTGGAAAGCAACACAAATACCCTCAGCAAATCTGCGTGGGGAGGCAGAGCAAAAACGTGAGAATGAAAGGAAATATTACCCACGAGACCAAAACTAGCGATATTCGATCTGTTACTGTGGATGCTCAGAAGGACGACTAGTCTACAGAGGCCACAATTTTCACTTTGCTTATTTGCAAGAATACATGTATTAAGCAAGGTCAAAGAAGATTAAACATAGCACCAACCTTTTTCTGTTTTACTTTGGTTTACGAATACACAAGTCCAATGAGGACTTGTTTTGCTTGTAAATTCAGTTACAGTTGTACCTGCAATTCCGTCAACAGCCAACGATCTTAACATGGACATTGCCGATTTACGCTAGTTTATAGGACTGTTATGGGAATCACATGAATTTGTTAGTACTCCAGAATTAAAACTTTTTAAAATATCGATGCAATCCTTCTGATTTCTATGTAAGATTTTAAAAATACAAAAATAAGTCATTGTTACAGTTAGCGATAGAAAACATAGGGCTGTGAAAATATATTTTATCTGTAATAAATCACAATAACATTTCAAAGCCAGTTTTTCTGACAAGATATTCTACTTTTACGGAGAAAACAATCCGTAAAATTAAATTACGTATTGTTCGAAGAAACTAGTACGGTGGCATATTTTCTATTTTTATGGACAAGGTGTAATGCTTATTCAAATCTCTTTGTCTTTCCAAAAACAAAATGTTTTAATATGTGCAAAGTGTTAATTAATTTATGGTTACATACTGTAAGATCTGTGTAGTATTTTTAAACTTATATTTGCACATTTTGCTATTAAAAGGTCCACCAAATGTACAATCGTGTCGTCCTTTCACTAAATGCTGGCTCTCTGGTATCTAATGGTATATACCAATAAAGGTAATGAAACTGTGTATGTAACAGATTGTTTAGTTTCAATTTAGATTGTCTGGCTTTGAAGTTGCCGTGTAACGACATGTAGCTTTACTTTTTGACATAAGTACGCACACTGTGATTTTTATCATATTCATTGCTGGTGTAGGGCAGCCTTGTGAAGAACGTAGTTGGGTCCGGTACATCCACGACTATGATAATAAGATTTGCCGGATTCGCTGTGTGACCGCATGTATCCTAAATAAAAGAAAGAAGATTCCTACCAATTACGAAATTACAATATATCGTTACAAGAGAGAGAGAGAGAGAGAGAGAGAGAGAGAGAGAGAGAGAGAGAGAGAGAGAGAGAGAGAGAGATGTATTTGATATACATGCAGAATGATGATTACGGATTGCAAACACTTCGCGCTTTAGTCCTACTTTGGTTTTGCATATATACATACAGACAGTCAAGAAGGTATATATAGCTATAAATAGTCTCACTGAAAATTTGCACTAGAATATATAGAGATAGATGAAAAAGAAAGAAAGAAAAAGGAGAAAGAAACGATATTTTAAGAGTATGGGAAGAAAAAACTGCTGCCATCACATCGTACAATAAATTATAATTCATCCATCCAACCATCCATCAATAAATCAAGCAATGTTCCTCACATATTATTGTTGTCACTGCATTGATTTTATTTTCAAGGATGATTCTTTTTGACACCTTTTGGATGATTCTTTTATGCATTATAGAACGTTCTGCGTACATGCTCACAATGCAATTTCCAGCAATATCAGCAGTGAAGAATGTCTATCGTATATATATATAGTATATATATATATATATATATATATATATATATATATATATATATATATATATATATATATATATATATATATATCGGGTTTAGTAACCATACATATCATGTTGCTAATGGCGCAGACAAAGTTGTAGAACGAAATGATACTTTTATTCTCTCCTTTCATGAAACAATGCCTAAATAAAAACGATTTTTTTAAAAATAATAAGTTGATGTATATATATAGTTAAAATCGGACCTCTAGCGAAACAGAATTTTATTCAGCCACGAAAAGAACATAATAAATACACTCAAGATTTCGGCTACGTTAATCCCTTAAAGATATCGAAATAGAGGAAGTTGAGGATAATCAGCAAGCACGATATAAAGGTGATGGTAAGGCTGTTCCGACGATCGATCTTGAGGTAAAAAGACGTGTTTTGAATATGATTATCTTTTTCAACCATAGTTTTGGATATGACCTCCGTTGGCCCGTGTTTCATTTGGGTATTATGTGAAGCAAGGATTAATTTATCATCACAGGCAGAAAGTATTATTATTTTCACTGAGTACGTTGAAAACAGAAATTAATAGCTGCTTTCCCAGCAACAAATCCTAAAATAATAAAATATACTTTGCAAAATGGAAACCAGTTTCACGATCACGGTGTAATTAACGACTGTGGTGTAAGGGGTGTTCGTGGTGGGGTAGTACCTCTGGTGGGGGTAGCAGTCGTACTCCTTTGGGGGTAGCTAGTCCATCTTTGGTCCCCACTTGGCGCTCAGCTCTCACCTATGGCTCCAAGAAGCGGTAGCATGCGCAGCCGCCACACCAAGGGCAACGGCTTCGACTGGCCGGCTAAACCAGGTTGAGGGTAGCCGACGGGTCCCACACCCTCTGTGGGTTAGGGCTTGTCAGCCTTAGCATGTGAAGACTGGATCCGGCGGACTGCGCGGAGGAACCACCAGCTGGTCAACGAGCAGGAAGACGGACCCAGCAAAGCGACGTAGAGCGCTAAGAGCACGGCAAGACACGCAATACGCCTTGGTCATCCATTGCATCCAGTCTCCATTCCAGCCGTCTTGACTACGTCTTGTCACTGGACAAAGTGAGGCCTAGACGAGAGAGTGAGGCTGACGAAGCGCAAATCTCTCTCACTTTAATCCTACTCACGCGAAAATCATTTATGTCATATACCCGTACCCACGTCCTGCGGAGATGGGCCAGCTGCGACGCGGCAGGTGAGGATACACTGGCAGCCGTAGTGGCAGACCTGCACGCAGGTGGCTCAGGCCATAGAGTCGTCATCCATTGATCTGAAACAGAAATGGATTTCGGCAGCCGTCTGAGCGACTAAGCAGACATCTTCAGGATAGCGCTGCTTACCTCCGTAGCCTGAGGAAGGGGCTGGAAAAGGTGTCATAAAAAAGCTTGCTTCAACTACCCCGACCAGCTTACCGCGGCTGGAGGAAATCCCATTCTTGTGGTCGAAACACAAAGAAAACCCGAAAGGTTCCCCACACTCTTGGTGCGTGGAACATACGCACTCTATTGGATCGTGCAGAGGCTGACAGACCAAAGAGAAGAACTGCCCTGATTGCAAGATAACTTGCTCGCTACAAGGTAGAGATAGCAGCTCTGAGTGAAACTCGCTTGGCCGACGAGGGCCAGTTGACTGAAGTTGGAACTGGCTACACTTTTTCGTGGAGTGGACGTGGTACTGATGAACGTCGTGAGTCTGGAGATGGTTTCGCTGTCCAGTCGAGTCTGATGAATAAGCACTCCAGCTTACCAAAGGGAATTAATGACCGGCTAATAATGCTGAAGCTACCCTTACCTGGAAAAAAGCAAGCCAAGCTCATTAGTGT
This sequence comes from Megalonaias nervosa, assembly GCA_016617855.1. Classification (NCBI taxonomy): domain Eukaryota; kingdom Metazoa; phylum Mollusca; class Bivalvia; order Unionida; family Unionidae; genus Megalonaias; species Megalonaias nervosa. The sequence continues at coordinate 14,957 of JAECUM010043562.1, forward strand.
TTATGCACCTACAATGACTAAATCGGAGGAAGCCAAAGACAAATTCTACCAGGATCTGGAAGCTCTGATTGCTTCAGTACCAAAGTCAGAAAAGCTGATCATTCTTGGTGATTTTATCGCCAGAGTTGGCGCGGACTACATCTCGTGGGAGGGAGCCAGAGTTGGCGCGGACCACATCTCGTGGGAGGGAGTTATTGGTAGACATGGCATTGGCAACTGCAACAGCAATGGACATCTGCTCTTGAGGATGTGCGCAACATATGATCTCCTGATCACAAACACAGTCTTCCGTCTGCCCAGCCGTAAGAAAACAACTTGGATGCACCCACGGTCTAGGCATTTGCATCTGATCGACTACATCTTAGTCCGTAGGAGTGACAGGCAGGATGTCCGTGTGACCAAAGCCATGCGTGGTGCTGATTGCAGGACAGACCACAGGCTACTGATATCTAAGATGAATCTTAGAATTCAACCTCCCAGACGTCCACAGGGAATTAAAGTCCCAAAGCCCCTCAACGTCTCCAGGCTAAAAGTCTGCAACACTGAGCAAGCTCTGTCTGAGGCTCTGACAAGCCAGCTGGAAACCACAGACTCTGATACCAACGACGTAGAGCAATGCCGGGAGGCCTTCAAACAGCTAGTGTACTCTACTGCATCTGAAACCCTTGGCGTCACTGCGCGAAAGCACCAAGACTGGTTTGACGATAAGTGTGAAGAAATACAGTCCCTGCTAGAGGAGAAGCATCGTCTCCATCGTGCGCACATCATCGACCCCAAGTCCGCTGCAAAGAAAGATGCCTTCAGCAGAGTTCGCCAAACTGTGCAGAAGAAGCTGCGCGAGATGCAGGACACATGGCTGAGCCGAAAGGCTGATGATATTCAGTCCTTTGCCGACAGACACGACATGATGAATTTCTATAGTGCTCTTCGTGATGTTTATGGCCCAGTAACAACAGGCACAACCCCACTCTTGAGCTCCAATGGCAGCACTCTCATAACCGAGAAGGAGAAGATACTGGATCGCTGGGCGGAACACTTTGACGGTGTCCTTAACAGGCCCTCTTCAATCAACGATGAAGCGATCAACCGACTACTCAAGGTGGAGATGAACGAGAGATTGGCTGACCCTTCAACAGTGCTGGAAACTCATAAGACCATTGAGCTCCTGTTTAGTGGGAAAGCTCCAGGAGCAGACTCCATCCCAGCTGAGATCTACAAGGATGGTGGGCCTAAGCTAGTGGAAAGACTAACAGAGATGTATTGTGGGATGTGGAAGCAGAAACGCATACCCCAGGAATTCAAAGATGCATCCATCATCCACATTTGCAAACGCAAATGAAATCGCCAATCCTGCGACAACTATAGAGACATCGCTCTACTCTGCATCGCAGGCAAGGTCCTCGCCAGGTTTCTGCTGAACAGACTCAGAGAGCGCCTTGATCATGGCCTACTGCCAGAAAGTCAGTGTGGCTTCAGAAAGGAGAGAGGCTCCATCGACATGATCTTTGCTGCCAGGCAGATGTAAGAAAAGTGTCAGGAACAAAATGTCCAGCCATACACCACCTTTGTGGACCTGACTAAGGCACTGGAGGCTGTCAGCGGGGAAGGCCTTTGGAAGATCATGGCCAGATTTGGATGTCCTGAGGTCTTCATTAAAATGATGAAGCAACGTCATGATGACATGCTTGCCAGAGTCCAGGACCAGTGTAACTATTCCGAACCCTTTGCCGTTACGAATGGTGTGAAACAAAGATGCGTCTTAGCCCCCACTCTCTTCATCCTCATGTTCTCCGCCATGCTGATGGATGCTTTCAAGGACAGTGATGTGGGAGCCAGTCTCCGATACCGTCCGAATGGGAAGTTGTTAAACCCTAGGAGGCTCCAAGCCAAAACCATAGTCCAAGTTGAGAACATTCGCGACTTCCTGTTTGCAGATGACTGTGCCCTCAACGCCAGCACGGAGGCAGGCATGCAACAGAGCATGGACCAATATTCCACGGCGTGCACCAACTTCGAACTCACCATCTCCACTTGCAAGACCGAGGTTCTTCATCAGCCAGCTCCTGGAAAAGATTAGTGGGAAGCGTCCATCACTGTCAATGGCGAAAAGCTCAAAAATGTGGACAGGTTCACATACCTCGGCAGCACCCTCTCACAAGCAGTCCAATAGACGATGAGGTCAACAAGTGTCTGGGATAGAAGAAGCATAAAGCTTGACACCAAACTCAAAGTCTACTCAGCGGTTGTTCTCCCCACCCTCGTCTATGCTTGCGAGACCTGGACTGTGTATAGCCGCCATGTTAAAAAACTGAACTACTTCCACCTGAGCTCCCTTAGAAAACTTCTGAAGATCAGATGGCAGGGCAAGGTACCGAACACAGAGGTGCTCACTCAGGCCGGTATGACAATCATCCACACCATGCTGTGCAAGACACAACTCCGACGGGCTGGACATGTTGTCGCACGCCGGAAGAACGCCTACCTAATAAGGTGTTCTATAGAGAGCTACAGCAAGGCAAGAGATCTCAAGGTGGTCAAAAGAAGAGGTACAAGGACAACCTCAATGTCTCACTGAAGAACTTTGGCATTGACCCTGACAGCTGGAAGAGTGTCGCTGCTGATCGATCTGCTTGGCGCAGTCAAGTCAATGCCGGTGCGGAAGCCTTTGAGCAGAAAAGACTCATGGATGCAGCTGAAAAACGTGCTCTGCGTAAATCCAGGAAAAGCAGTTCCACAACTCCCAGTCAGCAACCTGTACATCCATGTCCCCACACTAACAGACTCTTCCGGGCCCTGATAAGACTGATCAGCAATCTCTGGACCCATCCCCCAGTGAATTCGATGACATTGAATGGTCCTCATCGACACCAATGGACGAACATCATCAGTTAACGACTGTATCCTTAATATTGTATCCTTGTATCCTTACGAAGCTTTCAGTAATCTCCAGTAACCATTTTAAAACATTATTATAATGCACAAAATAAATTCCAACAAAGTGATTTTGATGTTGACAATGTTGTCCCTTTTACTCAAAAGAGTTTTTTCCCCGTTTGTATTTTTACATTAACTTCTCATCATTTAAATTTAAATTTCTAACTCTTAAATGCCAATATATAGTCAGTAATGTGCTGAACGTACCGTACACACATGCATCTGATGACAGGGAATACTCTATTTGAAACAATGCAAACATAGTAATTATTTTTAATGATAACAAAAATGGTGTAGTATACTGAGTTGATAAAAAAGAATAATATTGTTTTTGACTTTTTAACAAGAACATTATTGTTATTAACACATGCTGGAGAAACTATTAGCATAGTCCACCCTAAAAGCCAGATTCACTAGGTGAAAGGTACAGGTTATGAGTAATCTTTGAGTGACAGCTAGCAGAACATAGTTCAATCATCAGTAATTACCTCAATTAGCCTCACTTTCAAGTACAAGACAGTTAACCTGTTGAGGGTAAGTTATCACAAAATGCATGCTCGTTAATATGGAAAGCCTGTCATATTTTAATGAACATATTTATTCCAGCTTCCAAGTGAACGGGTCATAGACGGCCTTTTGAATATGCAAGGGTACATACACCATAGAAATCTTCAGGTAATTATGAGCTAGACACAAATAATCCATATTAGCAAGGATTAAAATATAGGTCACAGTGTCCTTCTTTAATTGTACTCGTGTATAGCAGGGATAGATCCAGTTTTCAAGTTAAATAAATAGACGAAAAAGAACATTAAACACATTTCAACAAAGTCACTAAAGCCTGAAATGTAGCTAGAAGAGACCTCACTGTGTAACGATCATGTAGAACTTATAGATACAACCCCTCACTATGGTTTATGATTCTAGGTAGAATGGAATGCATATAACATACCAGATCTTATGAGCTCAGCGCAAAAAGATAACTCAAGCCAGCAAAAGGTGAAATAGGTTTGGTTGCAAGGGTGAATGGGTACATATCATGGTCGCATTCACGCATTAACAGTGCCTGAAAAATAAACCTCAGAGGCAAAGTTTAACCCGAGTCTCTGAAGCATAAAATATGGTGTATAATGACCATGTACTTTAATGAGTAGTGCGGATCATAGCATGTACAAAAGTTATGCAATAATGAGCTAAGTTTAGAAACTTAATTCTAAGCCAAAAACATGTGAAATGTAGGTCTCAATGACGGTTTTGTATAGATGTGGTACTAGAAGAGGTTATAGAATGATCTAGATCAATGCTCAGCCTTGAATAGTAAGAAATCGTAAACTTTAACCAAAGTCAGTGACACATGAAATATGGATCAAAGTGACCGACTTTAGGCAAGTATGTTTACTGCTCACTAAGATGCATCCCCACACCAAGTTTTATGATTCTGTATACCTGTATTATACAGGGTGCAAACACCTATACCTGGGTCACAGTGACTAGCTTTGGTAATGAATATGTAGTATTCATCAAGATGTATCCAAGTTAAATGAATCTAATTATAACACTATATTACATATTATTATATATTATAACACAGGGTGCAATGAACCTATTTGCTCATGAAGCAAACGTAAATACTGAACATAAGCCAGTAACATGTGAAATGTCGATCAGTTATATTCTATATTTTGTAAGGTTGTGGTACTAATACAGACGATACATTAAGTCTGACGATTCTAAAATGAACAGACCGAGAGAGGAAACGAAACAAACCAAACAAACAGACAATCAAAGAAATAAAACTCCACTCAAAACAACAACTTAAGATACAATATTTTAGCCAAAATCAGTGAAACGCGACATATGAGTCGCTGTTATTTAATTTATTAATGAGAGTGTAGTATTCGTCATAATTTGTCCCCTCACCATGTTCCATGATATTCATAATGTTTCATGATTAGTCACAATTGGTCATCAGGTATAACAGTTTCTTTTCAGTGCTGAAGAAACCTTAACTGAAGGCAATAACTTAGTCAAGAATGTAGAACTTATGTATATGTCTGTACAAAAGTCAACCAATTTAGCCCCTGTCTCAGGGAGCTGGTGCTGCGAAACCCACTCCAGACTGTTGCCAAAGACCTAGGAAGAAAGAATGGTGGAGATGCAGTGAGGCTGTACATATGGATAAGATTTTACCGGTGCAGACATAGACGCCAAAGGTAGCACAATAGCTCTCATCACCTTCTAAGAAGTGAGCAAAACAAACACAAAAAAGGCGAATATGGGGGGGGGGGAGACTCTTGCCGTCTGACAGGGGTAATAACATGTAGATATAGTGGGGTTGTTTTCAGTATATTGCTTGTCACGCACGATTATCACGATTGTGACAAATGGGCACAAACCTCAAAAGAGTATAAAAGATCGAATCAAATGCCAAACAATCACCTGTACACACTGCATGTCGAATGTTTAGTGAAAGCAAGTCATTTTCAAATCTCCACATCATCGGGTGTAATCTATATTATCTTTCAGTCCTCATCACCCCAGTTTCCTAAAACCTAAGCTTGACTATCCGGTTAGATATTGATAGTCAGACATTGTTTTATAATTAATGTACGTGTTATTGTAGCTCATAGTCACTGAAAATGGTTTAATTCCCACCAAAATCCACTCAAGTCGTCAAGTTAGCTTTGGAAGAAAAATGCTCTTACCGACTATATTATTGAACACAGTTGTGTTTCCCAAAGTTTTAAATAAGGCTCGCCATCCCAAGACTTTAAGCATACATTATGTACAGATGATTGTTTAGATTTTTGAATAGAGCTTTTATATATCAGAAGAAGCAAATATCTGATGTCGGGCACAAATCATTTGTCAGCGACACACGAAGAGTGAGAGCATGTATCCTATTTGACTAGAGTCTGGGCTTTTAGCATTCGAGATCCTTATCCAAGATAAAACAAAAACCAAGGTAGTATTAGAAATTTTGTTACGTTATATAGAGAGAACAAGGCGTATGTATTAACCAGTTTAACCCGACTAGTGGCATTAAACTTGATAATGCACCTGCACGTTCTCTATGACTTACAAAATGTGTCAGTCAGGCTTTCAAACTCCGCCCATTTCCCTTTGCTTATCTCAACAAATGTCATAAACCAATTCACAATATCAATCATCTGATATTTGGAGCGAAATAGTGGCTGCCTTGGACTACCAAACTGTGATTGACACACTTCTCGTATTATACTTATTAAAGTACAGAACAACGACACAGAAAAATATCGTGACAAGGAATGGGGGAACAGGTTTAACCTAATAGGCAAACAAACTATGCGGCCTCCTAGGGTGCCGAGATTTTGCGGGTGCCAAAAACGAAGTCAAGTTAATCATTTATTATCATAAAATATCTAGATTAAATAATGAAATCAATAACTTATCAAGCCGAACGTGTATTAATGCTAATGAACAGTTTATGATAAGCGATGCCCCGTCGGGTGGGGACGCAATGTGGAAGGTTCGCCTAAGGTTAAAAATACACTTGCACCGGACTTGCGAGGGAACATGTACACATGAAATTAAAGGAATTACGGAACATGCATTTGAATTTATAAATTCTTTTTGTAAGCAGTTATGCTTGTCTTTAATAATTATTTTGCAGATAATTGGAAATTAATTTCGTAGGATAGTATTTGTGCATGAACTTTTGATGAATATTGTATTCATGTAAAAGTAAACGTGCATACTATTGCAGAACTGGCGAAAGGCGAGAGCTTAGCTACACGCTAACTTCCAAAATCTAGAACTTCAGGTAGAGTTGTAGCCTCTTCCTCCCGAGTTATTCTAAATTAAGTGATTTAATAGAATCTCAGCATCCAACGAAATTTCAGCGACCAATGATACAAGCAAGTTAACCGGAAAAAAAAGTTAACCATAAGTTTGACCTGTTTTCGGTTATTTTAAGAAAGGTCTAAAATTAAAGTCACACAAGATATTATGAAAGTTTCATTTCCATGCTCCTGAACCTGCTTGAAACAAACAATCATACTGAAACTTTACAGGAAAACGATATTTGATGTGAATTGATCACTTATGTTCTGGAAGTCAGAGAATCGACTGCCAATGTCACACACAGTATGTCGCCATGCCCATAAAAACGTCATAATTAGGCCCATTAAATGGACTTTTCAAAACAGTAAAAGTTATACAATTACAAGAACTTAAAATGCGTTAAGAGATATATGTATTGACCTATGTGTATAAATCAGTCGTATGTTATATAAATAGCTTCCTGTTACGAGTCTATGCTCTTAAAATAAGTAACAGAAAGAGCGAAAGACAACAAGATTTGTAAAATTTAACAAATAATCTATTTCCCTAGAATACAAAGTGAAAATGAGAAAAGAAAAGAACTTACGGTATTGCAATAGACATCCCAAAATAATCCAAGAATTACAGAACCAAGTCCTAGTAATTTAAAGTCCTGAATAAAGTTCATTAAAAGTCCAGAATAAGTCCAAAACTGAAGACGATGGTGTGTCTGTGGTAGCTTATAAAGTGTTGATGTGTCGACAGTCTTTTGTTGAATCACATTAATATAATTCCAGGTTTGAATTCACTATAAATTACAGTGCTAGAAAAATGTCTTAGCATTCAAGAACTCGTGTGACAAAATAACAGAATAGAAACTGTGGCAAAAGATAACAACAGGCACGTAAGGGACGAATTAGACACATAGAAAATATATTGATCTGCTTAGAGAATATCTACAAAAATTCGTTCTCAGCCTGAAAATTCCAAACAGAGCGGCAACTTAATCGACAGGCACAATTTCATCAGAAGAAGTCGAAAGAGCTCTATTCAACGTTATAAAGAAGATGTAAACTGTTTGATTACTTCATCCAGAAAACTTCATTTCCAAACCTTTGCCCCGAAAGTCCATAAACATGCATTTTTGTATAACAGGTTCTAATTTAAAACATCAGCTTTAGCATGCGCAGAGCAAGGAGTTAGTACGTATTCTTTGCAATCTTCTTACAGGTAGAATGTCATGTGAATCAATATTTTAAGCATCTGTTGGCTTCTCTTCCTTTACGCAAGGATGATAAAGTGTTCCAAAGTAACTGCAATGTCCTTGCAAAACTGGAAAACTGTACTGTACGATCACTGGATAGAAACAGTATGAAGACGAGAAGGCTTGATTAGGAAGATATTGCAAAACAATACGATCTGGTACAAATTGAATGTTTTCAGTGTTGAGAACTTAAAAAGAAATTAATAGAAAATACAATTTACTATATGCAAGATGAACTAAAGCAAAAGACCGAATCTCAAAATCTATAGGTGGTGAGACTCTGATAGAAACAATATGAATTAATACGGAGGCCAAGAGACGTTTGAAGGATGGTTACAAATAATGGATAATGAAAACAAACGCTGGTCTACTATTTTACATAGCAAAGTCAAAAACTTATTTTTAACAGGAATACATTTTTCGCATTGCACGAATACATGATTTGTCTGAATGAGAGAAAAATATAGAATCTCTTGCCTAGACATACAGAATACGATTGGCAGATGCTTTTGCTTTGCAGTGTTAACTACACAGATTGATCTTGTTTATAGACCATAAAATACAGTTTGGTTAAAACATTTCTCATTCTGGATACTGTGCTCAATTTTGTTTGTCCTAACCGATACAGCTTAGAATAAACCTTAGTACCTTGTAAACACGGTGTGGTTATGTCGTTTACAAGTACCATCGCTTCTACATGATATAGGGATGTCTTTCATAAGCAACCTACTAAAATTGATAACAATGGTTAGTATCTCCTTTCCCCTTCACATCAAATAACACGAAACAAACTACCATGTATACAGACTTTCCAGAGAGGTTTTAATTGTCTCCATGTCAGTTTCCAAAGCATTTGTATCACTATTCACCATGTGGTAGATGGTTGTAAATATTGCCCAACGTTATCCAAATGGTGTTTCTTTTCAATTTTGTTTCTACAATTTTTCCTGATTCAGTTATAATCTCTTTGTTCTCTTTGTCTCATTCATGATTAAAATGAACCACTCCACCCATCATCGATGATCTTCTTATTAATGATTCCTTTGCTTAGCACTTCATAAATGCCGTTCAATAAATTCGATGTCTCAGGTAAATATTTCAATATATTTTAAAACTGTTGTGAATTAATTTTTCATTCTTTCGACACAATTCCAATGACCAATGAACTAAATCCGATGAAAGTTAGTGCACCAATCATGCCAGCGGATATTTCAGATAAACACAACCCATCTGTTGTAATACCTATACCAGCTGAAATTGTTTCTATACTTACCTCTAAAAAGGTTCCAAGCATATGTACTTTTTTAAAAATATTTCTCATGACTCTGTGATGTGTGTTTGATCACTTTGATCAAATCATTTCTGATCTCTATACCATCCCTAAGACGATGTTGCCACTCTGAGGCAAAGCTTGCACCAGTGGTACCAAGTCACTGTATTGCCATTTCACTCATCTCATGCGCTATATAATGTGAAACAATTCTCTTCAAGTAAACCTTCATTTGCTATCAGGTAGTCTACCGTGGAGAGAATAAAGATGAATTATTAGCTTAAAAACGTGTGAAATATCGGACAACCAATTCTACACTTTAATAGCTTCTTTAACAGAACACTGAATACAACAATAAGAGCATATAATTATGTTACCTAGTACATCATGATGAAGATGCTTTTGTTTCTCTCTAGATGTTATTTATGCCAAAAGCATTAGAAATGCCAGTTTGATTTAAAACTCGACTGTATGTTACAACAAATGTTGACAGGTAAATGTTCATTGAGTGCCACGTTGTCAGCTGTGAACTGGCTACGTTAAAATGCAATGTTTAGGTCAGTATTTCTTCAGTGTCCATGGTTTGATGACAGGCCAATTATAGACTTCAACAGAGGGTTTTAAAAGTATGATACATTCATCTGTGAAAGAAGATTTATGCGTCACATGGTAAATTGTGCTGATGATTATTTTTGTTTCGCTACACACTTTGCTATTTATCTATAGGAAACGCTAACCCCGCACACCCGGAAAGCTTGAAACATTTCTGGTATTGGATTGTACATAGTACATTCTAATGCTATGTTTCTGCTGCTGCGCCATTGCAAGATTCAATTTTTCCCCTTTGCTTTGGTTTATTGTTCATTGTTTTCAACTTTTTTACAAATGTGTCTCAAAGACTATGAAAACCATCATGCTTTTATTAACCAATTGAGCAAGATTTCCATATCGATTTCTCCACAGCCTATCAAATAATTGATAGTATTATTCGAATGGCTAAACGAAGGAAAATCTATCGTAGCTGACACTGCATCATCACATCTTCATTACCACCATGACAAATGCTACAGCGATAGAAAACAGTTTACTAGCATCTAAGCAAACACAACTTAAAGTTAGTTCGTTAGCACTTCTAAGCGAATTCTAATTTACAGAAATCTTGCTCAAAGCAGCAAAGAAATGACTTCCAACCAGTGTTTCAGGAACTTTATATTGCACATAATTAATCTCAATCATTTTATCAAAAGCAAGAGACATCTGCATTCACATACGAATAATTAGAATCAAATAAAATAATGAAAGTATGTACATTACCGTAGAGCACAGATATGCCTTGGTTATTCGTGGGGTTTTGATTATTCAACCTGTCAAGACAACCAAACCATTTAACAGTCATGGTGACAATACCGTTGCCCACCCTTATTATTTTTATATAATCGTCAGTTACTTGAAAAAATCAATTAAGAAAATAAATTGAAAGAAAGATAAGACTGCGTAAGAAACTTACTATTCAGATTCGAACAAAAGCCTTGACGTAGCCTCGGCGCACCCTCCTACGCTCAATTCAATTAGCTCAATGACCAGATGTGGAACTGGCCAGAGAATCCTCCTTACTCTCATTACTACATTTCTCTTATTTGTTTCTTTTTTGCTCGCAGCGTGCCCTTTACCGTGCCACAAGCTTATCTCTTTGAGCCGTAATGGGTCAGGCGATATATCCTCTTCATTCTCTGTCTCATCATCCTCATTGTGTCACTCTCCCTGGCTCTTCGTAGGTTCATGTTAACTCTCAGGTCGTACCAAGAATAGTTTCCAATTATCGAAGTGAACTCTCTGAATCATCTTATACAATTTAATGGACATCCATTATTGTCTTAAGAATTTTCCAAGATTCAGCCCATTTGACCTGCATCTTAGGTGATTTCCCTTTCTTTCTTAGAGTATAATGTAATCACATAAGGTTACAATCACCGACAGAGTGACCATGAACCTTGAGGTCAAAGGTAGGTTTCTCTCGTGCTTCCTAGTGTGACGCACACATTGCCTTCTGACACGAATTGGGACAGATTCTTCTGGGTCTCGTCTGATGTTTTGCAAACAAAAGCATCTGTAGGAAGATTCACATCTCGACTCTACATCTGTGAGTCCGGAAGAAGCGTGTACAGATGCACGATAGGCCATGCTCATAAGAGGAATGTACTGGTCCTAGTTTTCTGGTTTAATAACAGCGTGTTGTCGCAAGCATCTGGCACAATGTTCCGTTGTATCGTTCCAACATCCAGCTGCACTGAGGATGATAGGAAGATGTTCGATTCTTCTTAACTCCAACCAGACACAAAGTTCTTTATATGTAGCACTTTCAAACTGTTGACCTTTCTCAGACAACAACATATGATGCTAAATCGACAAATAAAATTGTCAACCAACACTCTTGCGATTGTGTTGGCCTCAATATTAAGCAAAGCACTGCCTCAGTCCACCTGGATAAATGATCCACAATCATAAAAATGTATACATATTTCTCCTCCGTCTTTGGAAGAGGTCCTATTAAGGGCCACGATCTCGGGTGCTTCACCAATCAGACATGCCCTGAAGTTTCGCTCTGCGTAATGGCTCTGCAGAAAGTCTACCACATCCAACATTCGCCATCCAACCTCTAGTAATATCTTCCCTCTCATCCGAAAACCAGATGTTCTCAGTTAAAATAATACGACTCCAACCCAAGGTGCCCGCAGAACAATACGGAGCATAAGTCCCTGCATCCTTAGTGTGTATTTAGTAATGATAATGTTGGACTTATGCAGAGATAAAGATTCTAACTCAAGAATTCCACCAGGCCTGATGTCAGCTAGGACGAAAACATGTCGCTTTTGACGCCTTTCCAAATAATTAAGAATTAAGCTTGTCCATGAGTTTCAATCTTGTCAATCAAAAAACCTTGATGATTTGGTTATTAACGTTGATGAGCGTTGGCTTTCGTCGATTAAGTGTTTTCCTGATGATAGAAACAATTGTGCAAAGATTCTTGAAATTTGGAAAAATTCACCAACGCAGAATCAGGATAGACTGTAGACATATGCATGGAAATTCATCTGCATATTTTCCTGCTAGAGCTTTACCACGGCTCGAATTTTATTAAAAAACGGCTGCGTGTATTCCGCGGCGAGCAGCAAACAAATGATGACAATAGATTTTCTGAACTGCTGCTCTTATTCTCGCTGCATCCTGCGAGCGGTAATATAGACTAACCATAAAGTACAAACAATATCTTGGTGAACTTAATTTCGGCAGCACGGAATTTCCTGTACAAGTTACTGATATCAGCAAGTTTAAGCGACTTAACATCAACATTTGTGTTAATGTGTTTGCTTGGACTAGCGGCCTTTAGCCGAAGCGACTATATGCGTTAAGAAACAAGCGGTATAATACTTATTTGTTATTGTTGCATGGTCCAGAGTCGCGGTATCCTTAAGTGTGGATAAAAGATTATCCACAAATGGCACGGTAAGAGGGTAGTAAATTTCTATGCAGACATTGAATGCATGTATGTAGTATCCAGCCTCTGCTTGCGGACCATGACCTTTACCGCGATTGGATTAGTGATAAATCGCAGAGTACAATTATGCCAGAACCCGGCAAAAACATTTACCGCAACGCAACGGAAGATGAATGTTCCTTATGTTACTTCGAATGTTTGAACGTTCTTGTAGAAGCTTTGCTTTCAAGAAAGCAACCATATAACGCAAGTTGCTGAGTAAGTTAAATGCAGGATTTGTTTCATTTTAGTCAGATGGGATGGGGTGACTCAGACACCAATGGTGTATAGGAGCCATTGCTAGGTTGAGGAGTTCCTTAAATCACTCGAGCTTACAGGAAAATGGATCAGACAACAGCTCTTCTTGTCCGCAGAAACGATTATGGCCAATGATTGCATTCGCGATCACTGTCACATCACTGTTGTATATAGAGGAACAGCACAGAACGCACGCAATCTACAGTTGCAGATTTACCCAGGTGAATAACATCTCCTTTGTGCTTCATAACATAAGTGGATAATACGTAATCGCATGTAAGTACGTGTGCCTCCCCCCCGTGTTTTGTCATGATTTACTAATGGGTTCAAAGACGTCCTCGTCATCCACCATTGATTTCTTTCCCACAATTGACGAGGCTCCTGCATTTGGCGACCTTGACCAAAGCGCGAATAATCATCTCGTGTACAATAATGTAATGCTTGAACACCAGACAACTCCACTATAATATTTTCACGTGGTCGACACAAAAATACAGATGTGATCTGCGTAACTCAACGATACGCACACGTGCAAAACGTGATCCTGGACAACTATAACATATTGATGATACTTCGTGGCATTGAGGCGCATAGTCGTGCATGCGTTCACTGAATCTGATGTGCTGCTGTGCAGTTGTGGGACGAGTTATATTTGAGGAACCGTATAGTTTTCTGGCTATTGACGTGACCAGAACTTCCAGAAAATATCGTGCGAATTTGAACAGATTAAACGATTATAATAAAGATAATGTCAGCGATATCACAAGAGAGTATGGGAAGCAACTCCGTAATGCTGCCCGCGAACACCAGGACCTAATTCAAATGTTATAGCCGGCAGCAAACGTGTCAGAGATATGTTGTAGTCGTAACAGACTGCACGGAAAGATTTCACAGAGGGCTTTGAACAAACGTTTTTTTTTTTTTTCATAACCCAAGTCAAGCAAACAACGGCACCGCATCTAAACCTGAACCGGCAACACTTCCCTAGTCCAACCATTTGTACCCACACGAAAATAAAAAGAAGAAGAACGTGCATATTTTCAGCAACAATAAGCATTATCCAAATTGTTAAGAAAACAAGAAAAAGCGAGCAGGCTGCTAGCTGAACAAGACGTGCATAAGAGCAAAAGTACCAAAGACCTTCTATACCCACACCGGAGCAACAAAGACGTGTATCATCTCAAACTCAAGAACAACAAAGACGCATATGATAATATGCCCAAACATCTGCACATCTGCGGAAACAACAAGAAGGAAGACGCGCATCTATATATCAACAAAGACGTGTAGCACCCGAAACCCAAGAGCAACAAAGACCGTCAGTACCTACACATGAATAAAAACATGCACCTTAGTTCCAATTCTAATCTCGTGCACTCACGCGGGAGCAAATAGAACAGTTCGAAAACGTGGACGACAGTGGTCACAAGCGTCAAAATTTATGGAACAACCAAATAAACGAGAAAGTCTTGGTGCACTGTGCGATCCTCACGACTTTGCGGATAGGCTGGAAACACTCGTGGGTTTGGTTCGTGTGACAACAACGTACAAGAAGTAAAAATGAGGCCGCATCGATATGTCAGCGGGTGCTTACTAACGATATCATGGACTCGGGAACGTTTCGAGCATTGATGAATGAACTTATTGAAGACATTGATCATGTATGCGAACACCGAGTATGAATTCTGATGCACATTCTGTTTTATGCAAAATCAATGCTGCGAAGAAGTGTGTCGTTGCAAATACAACTTAAGCGTTACCTCTCATTATCAAAACCAGAATTTTACTTGGTTTTCTCTACACTAAGTACCACAGGAGAAGCTCGCACACTTGAGATCGCATTAGCGTCATAGCGCGTGTATTACAGTTGCCCTAATATTCGAGCACTACCGTTTGGGGGCCTTCCCGCGAATAATTCACTTAGTTTTTGTCAGTGGATGCTTGAGAAGGTACATGGAATGTTATTCAAACTTTTCACGGGCGCGTACCACATTGACTAAGTCAATGAAGAGATTCGACAGACGATTTCAATGGGAAACAAACAAGACTTGGGAATCTATGCACGCGAAGACAAGCACATCTTTATCGAATCTCCACAGTTTGCGGCTGACATCGCACGGTCATCGTTCAGAACAATATCGCTTGTCGAGGACAAACGAATCTTACACATGGGACCTAATGGGCCTGGATTCCATATAGCGCCAGACATCATTAGAATTACGACCACGGTGCATGTTAATTTAACCTGTGACGGCAGCAGTGGTAGTTAAGAAAGCGGAACTTCCACAAGAAAAGCTTCTTAGGGATTTATAGTATTTGGGTTCTACCCGAATGTACCCCCGAGTATTTTGCTCACAGACAATCAAGTCGCACGTGTATAACACAAGGCATGGTTATACATGGACCGGAATCAAAACATTGAGACAGGTCTGCATATTTCACAGTACGACTTCCGTACGTTGTACCCGATTTATTACTTTTACCTCGCACACTTGACCCGCTTGTAGAAAATTCATAGTTTTGTTATAATTATTAAATCCGTTACGTTTTCAAATAATAATGTCCTATAACAAACTTAAGATTGGCCTTAGACCAAAGCAGGTTGCTAAAATAAAGAGCGCAATACGCAACGTTTCTGGAGTCATACTGAGGCTTTCTTCAGCAAAGTTAACTTGAATGGTCTCCGTGAGATTGACCCCAAAAATGCAAAAGACTGGTGGAATATTTCTGTTTCTCGCAGCCATCCTAGAATTGTAAGATGCAGAGACTCCTGCGGTTGCAAAAGCAGCTGCATTACGGGCACCATGTACATATTTTCCATTATTGTTTGGCAGTTGCACTAGTAAAATATAATAATTTGTTTGAAGTGCTTGTGCATGATGTACCTGAAGAAGGCCAGCTTGTCAAGCAATTATGCGTCGCGATCGATAACATTACTAATATAAGAACTAGAAGAGACCCCGAAACGTACCGACGCGATAAAATAATCGAAGCGGAACAACAGCTGCGAGATGAAATCATCGAGAGATCAGCACTACTCGGAAAATGCAAAGACGTGTGAGTGTTTGTAGATGCTATTTACGGACTAGCCGCGGCAACCACCGTTGGCCTGGATGTTGCAGAAATCGAAACAACAGCGACTATCACAGCGACGCCAATGGGAATTGTTGTTGGAACCATATATATAGTAACTGGTGTGACTGGTGTCGCTGGAAAAATAATCTCGTTAAGAACTTTTTGCAGTGACACAAAGTAGTCGCAATACAATTATCAAGCTGTACTCGATGGCTATTGAGGATTAAACCATTAGCACTGCTGAGTTCGATACCGTGCTAGAGGAAATGGAAAACCACTGGTAACTCAGAACACAGGTAAGAAACCTTGGCATTAATAACTCTGATTTACAGGCAGCGAAAATCGAGTAACTGTTTGCATATTTACCAGTATACTGAGGCGCCTCATAAGAATTTCATCTTAAGGTGCTACATTGGTATGGTTTCAATATTTGGAAATCATCAGTCATATAGGAGTTTGATAAAATCGGAGTGTTTGATTCCTGATCTGGGTTGAAGTCTTCTATCCCACACGACCTTCCTCTGGCATGTGCGCCTCTTGGTAACTTTGTTTGTCGCGTTCGCTTGCGGGCTGGGATGCGTACGTGTGTGTTGTGAGGACAAAGTCATTGGCGGGGGTAGAAAGCTTTGATCTTGCTCAGTAACAAAAATCCAAAAGTTATGTTTTAATACTACTATATCTTAGGCTCACTCCTCCACTGGAGAGTTTTCCAGGCTTTTATTCTCTGACATGAAATTTACAAAACCACAACTGTGAATATATCACATAGGCCCAAAATGGTCTCTTATGGACGCCCTGCATCCTTGCAATATCAGATATTCGAGACATTGTCAACAACGTAGTAAGAAATTTCGTTTTCAAATTGTAGGAACTAAAACTGCAATGAACGTATAAACTTGGGAGTTGTCCCGTAGCCACATCAATAGACTCCATCAGAAAAAGGTGATTTTTTGCAACATATGTGCCACTTTCAATGTTATGCTTACATATCACTACACAGCTACATTACAGACTTAATTGACCCCGGCTCAATCTTTTACGGGTGGCGGAAGTTGTGGAATATTCAGCTGGTTTTTATGTTTCACAATACATCAGTACCAATGCAATCGTAGTAAACTTCTTTGCTCAGAGTCACACTGTGGCAGCCCACCAGGGTTTGCTTGCGCAGGATTCGAATCCACAACCCACTAATTGTGAGTCCACCATGTTAATCACTGAGCTGTTGAGGCTTTTGGTGGATGTTCGCATAAGGTCTGTGTTTTTTAAGAGGATGTAAGAAACATTACTTATTTGTTTTGCACAGGCAGAAACTAATATTCAGGACGATGTCATCAGTGTTGATTATCATGGCTTTCTTGTACTGACAAATGCAAGTGTTATCCCGAATGCTTTTGAAAGAACACCTCTGTTCAAGTTGAAGAAGTTTTTTCTAGGATGCTAGAGATTCTCTATCAATGTATAGTGTAATCAGAATTCTTAATTAGATTACATATAATTTATAAAATTGTTTTCAATATAACAACTACACATTTTAACAGATTATAAAGAACTGTGCAATTATGTGTGGAAAATAACTTCTGTATTTTATAATGTTAGGTCTACAGAAGTCTAAATCTTTCATTTCGAATAAGAGAACAATAGTGCTCGTGCCCAATATCATTTTCATTAAAATAATTACATATTCTTTCCTCGAGTGGTATATTTTCCCATCAACTAATTTGAATGGGAAGCATGTGATTGCAAGTCCTTGATTTTATCAATGGCAGAGATGGATTCTTTCAAATTTAAGTCCTGTTTCATACTTTAATAAAATTTCGTTTAGAATATAAATTTACAGAGGCATGCCACCCGTAAATAGAAGGATATTTTCAGACTTCTTGCAATTATGTGTTTTGATCATTGAGAATTGTTTATAAATTCATGATTAAAAAGATCTGGTTTTCCAACACCCTAGCATACTTCATGCATTTCAACCATTTATAAGTGTTTAAATCAGTATTAGTCTCAGACAAATGTATTTGGTGCAGGTATCTGGATAATTTTGTATGTTTGCAATTAATAATCGAACTACATAATCTAACATTCGAGATTTGATATTGACATCTTTTGGCTTCCCCTAGCATATAAGTGAGCGTGCTTTTGCAAGGTTGTCATATTTCTTAAAAATGTCATTATCCAAGTTTTCTATGAAGTTTTTAATTTCAAACTCGTGTAGGAAAATTATAAAATGGTATGATCTAAAAGAAAAGATGAAATGTCAAATCAGTTGTCAGATTCAAAGTTTGCATTCTTTGATGCAGTACATGAATAGTATTTTAGTCTGGTTATCAGTGTACTTCATTGCACTTAAAAATCATTACCAATGTCAATCATATGCTCACCAGTAGTGAATTCGTATTAACTTCATTTAATGTTCCAAACAGCAAATGTTTTGTTTCATAAAGTTCATATTCAATATCCTCAGTTCTGAGTATTCACAAGATGCATTCAAATTATCGTGGAGAGATTTCTAGATAATTCCAAATATAATAGCATCATCAGCATAACATAAAATGAGAATTTTATGGAAGCTTTATATCACATTCTTTGAAAATTATATTTATACACCAGTGACATTTTCTTTACAAGAAGGAAACTTTCCAAGTCATTAAAACAGTGGAGAATAAAATTGTTGAGAGTTTTCACCCTGCCTCCCCCCACCCCTTATTACATTTAAATTAACTGGACTGTTCCCCTGCACAACTAACACGGTACTTAATTATTTGTTACATGTTTTAAATCATCCATAAACTCTCTCCATCAGCATTCATGCCTAATAGCATCATCTACACTACTACCTTGATATATACGGTTCTACCTGTCGCACTGTGCCAAAGGCTGTACTAAAATTAATTTTTGTATTATAAGGACCTGATTAGCTAATTGGTTGAACCTATAATTTGTCTTAGCTTATTTTTGCCTAGTAATGCACTTTCCATATGTAAGAAAAGAATAAAAGAATACACCAAAGTACATATATCCTTCGACACATTCAGCCTCGAAATAATATTTCAACCCATCACGTTCCTTGAATTGTCACATTTTTCTTTCAACCAAACCGCAAATGTGTGTGTGTGTGTGTGTGTGTGTGTGTGTGTGTGTGTGTGTGATACGGATTTTTAAGTAGCATTAACAACATTTTAGTCATATCGCTACGATGTCTGCAGTGTGGCAGTTTATAGTTGTGTCTAGCGCTGAAGTAACATGCCACAGGCATGTAGCATCATGTCCCAAACAGTCACATTATCCTGACACCAGGCCGACCAGTCCTAACACTAACCTCTGAATGCTGAGCGCCTAGCGAGGCAGCTGTTAGTACCATTTTTATGTCTTTGGTATGACTCAGCTGTGGTTCGAACCCACGACCTCCCGCATCCGAGGTGCACACTCAAACCACTAGGTGACCGGAGCTGAAAACTGCAAATGAATTCATGCAAATTAAGAATGATTTAATTCACCTTGTTAGCAAAATCTCACTAAACGTGTCAACATGACTTTCGTTTAAATATGTTACACCAACTCTGAATGAAGTTTTAGAGAGATTTACTTTAACTCTCCTCAAATATATTTAAATTAAAGTAGCCCCCCCCCATGTAGTTACGGGACTAAGAGCCGATTTTGATTTTTTTTTGTGTGTGTGTGTAAGACAGTGAGTGTAGATTAAGAAATATGAGTGACAGGTCGCATACGGTGCAATTAAGATATGGTGGAATAGCCTTTGTGTACAGGTGTTATGTTCTGCAAACGAAAACAGAAAGAAATAAAAACTCCCTTATCTCAATAAATCTATTATAAATGGACTGTCTACAGATATATGTGTCACACACTGATCTTGCTTCAATCGTCATACGTTTGCAGGACGACCAGAGTATTCGAAATCACTCTAGCATATTAACATGTCATCTCGTTCTTCCGATTGTACGGGCCCTCCTTTGGATTATTCCTTTTTATCTTTACTGTTGTGTTCATTTTTGCGAAATATGTTTTATTATTCTTCATTATAAAAGTCATACACTAATCTGCGTGCGAAATATCTGCCATTCGGCCGCTCCGATGCCAGCGCAAAACATTAGTAGCTAGTCCATCTGGCCAGTGTGGAATTTTACGTATATATATATATATATATATATATATATATATATATATATATATATATATATATATATATATATATATATATATATATATATATATATATAATCTACAAATTGTACATGGCATGACATTAACAGAAATAACAGAAACATGTGAGAAAAAAATAACAACAGTGAATTCTTTCTGATGACCATTCGTGAATCTTGATGACATGAGAAAATAAATAACTCGCATGGCGCGTTCAACAGACGCTGGTAATTCTTATAAGAATTCGTCTACATCTTTGCAATGTTTGATGACGACTGCTACTTCCAATGCCAAACGTCAACATGTGGCGATATTTGGATAGCTCGAAGCCACCAGAAGCTAAAGAAAACGGCCAAGGAAAAAAGAATGATTCAAAAGGAATATTACACTTTCAAACGAAAATGATTTGTTTGTTTGTTTGTTTGTTTGTTTGTTTCATTAAATAGCTCGATAATAACTACATTACCTAAATGTGCACATGCAGATAAAGCTCTAATGATAACATTAATTATCCTTAATTGCATGAGTCCTAGCTGTTCTCTACTAATGAACGGACATTGCTTGTGTCAGAATATGCAAAAGGTCTCCAACGTGAGTTTCACTTGGCCAATCCATAACTCACTTCACTTTGGTACTACTCATGACTTAATACCCATGGTCTGTGGCACGTGTAATAACCTTAAAGTAGCTACAAAATGTATTTACATCTAAATTTCATAATAAGTTAGCTATGCACTGTATCCACAAGAAGTTTTCTCACAATTTGATGTAAAGATTTGCTGTACAGATCAAAAGAAGGATTTGATAGCCACATAGATGGAAATTTATATATATCGTTATAGTCAAATATGATTAACTTCGGTTAAACTTGTCTTTAGACACAAAAATCGAATGTATAATACAAGATGCCGCATATTAACATCGATAGCATTTCTTATCTGATGTTTTATTTTGTCTTTTTCCATTGTAATTCAATCTGACATGGGGCAATCCTGGGTTAGAGGCTTAACAACCTCCAATTGAATTCACATACATACATACATACATACATACATACATACATACATACATGCATATATACATATATACACATACATACATACATACGTACACACACGCACACGCATGCATACATACATACATACATACATACATACATACATACATACATACATATAGACATGCACACATACATACATACATACACACATACGTGAAATAGATAATTTTTACGTACATTCGCATGGACAGTAAACTGATACAGATTATTTAGCTTGTAGTCTAGGTTGCGCATAAGGAACACGTTTCCATTATTAGGGTCAATCGTAAACATCTCCCTGTACATTTGCTTTCTTTCCTCAGACTGAAATAAGAAGGAAAGGTTACTGCTAAACTATGACAACAATACAGTGAATGAGATAATGAGTGAAAACCATAGTTACTACTTAAACACTTTATAATGTAGCGACCAATTAACCCACAAGAGTTTAGAAACTTTTGGTCAGCATGTTACTTTGGAATTATAATCTCAGAATCATGTTCATGCAAAGAACATACATGCCTTACAAAATTTGTGAAATGATTAGTCTTTACACGAATAAAGAAAAGTGAGTGAGGATTAATAGCTTAATCTCTATTGCCGGAGGATCTCGTAACAGATTGTATACATAAAGTAATTTTATGCATCGCGTGGATCATGAGTTATTTTGCATTGCACAGTATTGGATCAAATGAACCATTTGCTTATCCTTAGGTGTAAGCTCAGATTGTAATGATAATGTGTGTGTATGTGTGTGTTTGTGTTTCAACGATAACCCTTATATATATATATATATATATATATATATATATATATATATATATATATATATATATATATATATATATATATAACTATATATATATATATATATATATATATACACACACACACACACACAAGGAGTAATATAAATGTTAAAAAATATTGAAACATTCAAAGAGGCTAAAAGCAGCCACAAATAACTTTACGTCAAGACCGTGAGATGTCAGTCACTAAGCGTAAGTTTTGCTTGAGGTCGTTGTTTCTGCTACTACCATAAAGTTCGAAACGTAGGCTGTTGTCATCTGAAGGGTTCTTAAACACGATAAAGCCAGAAAAAAGTATTTCTTTAATAATATTAAGGACCATACTTTCATGAGACTATAATTACTCATTTGTATGGTTTTTCTTGCTTCAAATTGGTATGATTTATTGACACGTAATTCTAAGTCATAGACCGGCATCTCATACCCCGTATCACCAAAAAGAACCAAAACACCAGCTGCAGAGAATTATTCCTGTGTCAAATTACTAAACACTTATATGTAAGGATACCAAGATTTCCTTATATTAAGAAATCTGACAGGAGCCAATTTGCACAACTAAATTCATGCTATTATAAAGTTGGTTCAATGATAATGACTCATGTACATACAATTGGCTTATTGCAAGGTTTGATAAATATCTTCCATCACCTTGACCCAAAATAAAAAGTCACTAAAACATAACAAATCTATAAACAGAGATACAAAAAAAGATAAGATATGCTCTGCGTTTGTTATAATTTGATAGAAAAGGCAATATGCCATAATGTATTGTCGTAAGTTAATGTGTTTTGTCATTTTTGTCATTTTAGTCCTGCTTTCACACTGCATAAGTTTTAATATGCCAGTATTGTAAGTTAATATGAACCTTAATATACTGAGCTGGAATGTTAGAGGAATTATGTCCTCTGCTCGTAGCTTTAGTGCAATGCTGGATAAATATAATGTTGACGTAGCTTGCATAACTGAACATAAACTATTACAGCACATTCTTTCATTTTGCGATTCTGTTCGTCTGATTATAAATGCATTGCTAAAGCAGAGGATATTTCCTCTAATAGCAGGTTAACAAAATGTGGTAAAGGCGGAGTTGCAATCTTCTGCAAGACCTCTCTCATGAGATATGCTAACTTCATAGATGATGTTAATAGTGACAGAATTGTTGGCATAGAATTCAAATTTCCAGACATGCAAAATGTAAATATTTTTTGTGTATATATGCCGACCCTATTGTATGGCTTAGATTGTTACAAGGCGCAAATTGAGTTAATTCAAAATCTGTATGATCAGTACTCACAACTGGGTAACGTGTATTGTAATGTGGGTTTCAATGCAGTAGCTGAACCAGACACTTTCAGAGATTACAAAGATAGGGTATTTCATGAGTTCTTGCGATATAATAACCTAGTGAGTGCTGGACATTTAATAATATGCACTGGTTCCCGTTATACATTCACCCCAGCAAGAACGATGATTGATCATTTTGTACTGTCGGATCAATGCATAGGAAGCATACGGAATGTGCACGTTGTCTCAGATCACGAAGAGCATGTGATATCTGACCACCTCCCTATCCTTACTCCCCTTTGTACAGTGACCCGCGGGAGAGACTTCAGACAGTCTATGAAGAGAAATAACATTTGGAATAAATTAGACGCCGATACCGTGAAAAATTATCAGTCTGAGTTGGACCATCGTCTGAGAACTTTTGATATAGTAACTATTTCGGACAATGTTGATAGATTTTACAGGCACATTGTTAAAGCAATACAGCAGTCAAGTGACATCGCGCTTTCAAAGTCCAAATTCAATTATCATGCCAAACCATACTGGTCAAATGAACTGAAAGAAGCACATAAACTTCAAAGACAAGCTAGGTATATTTGGATAAATGAGGGAAGACCGAGGGGTAGTCAATATAATTCTTACAGAGAATATAAATATAAGAAGAGAGACTTTCGAAACCTTCAAAAACTAGCTGTGGAAAAATATATGGGGGAGGTATAAGAAGAAATTGAAAAAGTACATGAATGCGATGTAAGGCACTTTTGGAAAATGATCAATGTTAAGAGAGGGAACAATATAAATGTTTGTCAGGAACTATCAGTTGATGGAGTTTGTGTCCGTGATGATGCCTCCATTGCAAATGGCTTTGCCAGATACTATGAGGACGTTCACACGCCAAATTTTAGCCATAGTTTTGACGGAACGCTAATGAATTTGTAGAGAGAGAATTAAATCGGGCTCTACAAAACGGAGCAAGCCATATCGAGGCCTTACAGACCAGTATCAGTGTAAACGAAGTAAGAGAAATCATTAAAAGTCTAAAGAAATCAAAAGCATCGGGCCATGATCGAATTTGCAATGAACATTTGATCTATGGCAGCGACTACCTCATAGAGCGTATAACAGTTTTATTTACTCAGATGATTGATCAGTCCTACATACATATAGATTGCAAAAAAGGGTTAGTAATACCACTGTACAAAGGTAACAGAAAATCAAAGAACTCCTTCGAAAGTTACAGTCCTGTTACTTTACTGCCTGTTATCTACAAAACTTTTGAGAAAATTATTCATGAACGTTTGGTAACGTGGTTCAAAGATATTAATTCTAATATACCCAGTTCACAACAACATGGTTACCAAAAAGGTTTAGGCTGCACAACAGCGAGTTTTTCGCTGTTGCAATCAGTACATTATAATGTAAACATGGGTTCACGGGTTTTTGCTGCTTTTCTTGATACAAAAAAGGCATTCGATACCGTGTGGCACAAAGGGCTACTTTTTAAATTATTCAAGTTGGGAATTACGGGCAAATCCCTTTTGTTATTTTTTAACATGTCTATAAATTTACAGAGCAAAGTCCTTGTTAATGGGCAATTCTCTGACTGGTTCTCAATTGGCCAAGGAGTGAGACAAGGGGGTGTTTTGTCAACCTTGATGTACACAATATTTATAAATGACTTGTTGCTACAGTTAGACAATAGTGGATTTGGAGCAAAGATTGGATCCTTAGCTGTGGGAAATCCAACCCTAGCTGATGACATTTCACTTTTGGCTCTATACCCTAGCAATCTACAAAAGCTGTTAGACATAGCATACCCCTACAGTAATAAATGGCGATTCGAGCTAAGTGTCACAAAGTCATACATTGTCATTTTCGATCCCCAATACAAGAAATATGTTAGTATGAAGTGGTATCTTGGGCCGTCATGTTTGCCGGTTACTGATTCAGCAACACACCTGGGACACCGGATTAACTCAAAGCTGACGTCGCATGACGCAATAATCGATGCATGCAAGAAAGGAAAAAAGTCTTTTCACGGTCTTTTTGCCATTGGCATTAAACCGAATGGTTTAAATCCTTTGGTTGCTCCAAATGTAATCAAAAAGGTAATTTTTCCTTCAACGTTTTATGGAAGTGAATTATGGTGCAATATTTCAAAAAGTGACCTCTCTTCATTAGATAAATCCCTGAGGTATTTTGCCAAACATTTACAAGGTTTCCGAACACATTGCTCTGGGAATGTTAGGATGGACATCAGCGCAGTCCGAAATTGATAGAAGAAAATTGATGTTTTTACACAGGCTGTGTTTGATGCCTAATAACGTACATACTAAACGTTTGTTTAACGCTGCGTTATTTCACTTTATTTTGAGCGGATTCATGTCAAGCTACGGGCTAATTTCAAATCTACATTATACGTTAAAGAAGTTTGACTTGCTTGAGTATCTAACTAATTATTTGCAGCATTCCGAAATTCCAGATAAACAAAATTGGAAAGAAATTGTAAGGTCAAAAATTGCTGGTGTTGAAAATAGCCTCTGGAGAGTTCGTACGTCTAATCATGCAGATTTTGATAGATTCTCTTCGATACACGAATCCGTGCGACCTGCCTCATTGTGGCAGTCCGCTAAAACCAGACAGCACACTAAGGTATTTACATATGTAGCCAAACTATGGGCTGCTGTTCCTCAAACACAGCTTGATATGTGTATTCGATGTGGGAATGTCTATACAGACTTGATACTTCATTGTTGTGTTGCTTGTCCTTATATGTCAAATTTCTGAAACTCTTTCTGGGATTTCCTTACTAATAAATTTCCACTGAGCCTACATATTACGTTATTTAATGCAGAATATGAGCTGCAACTTCAATACCTTTTAGGTAAAAGGTTACCAGCATGTGTAATCGACAAAGAAAACTCCAAGTTATTCGCCATGTATGCAGTATACTTTGTCATGCAGTGTGCAGCCATCTTCTGCAAATAAGATACTGAAACTTGCAACTTATGCAGTTGAATAACACTTTAATGATTGATTTACTGTTAGAATTTGTATTCTAATTTTTTTTTTATTTTTTATTTTTTTTATTTTGGTACTTATTTATTGATTGTATTCAGATGATTTATTGTTATATCATGCAATCTTCTACGGAAGGAAATAATAACGACGACGACGACGATGATGATGATGATGATTATATTAAGAAATCTGACAGGAACCAATTTGCAAAACTAATTCATGCTACCATAAAGTCCGGTAAATACGGTTCAATGATAATGACGCATGTACATAAAATTGGCTTATTGCAAGGTTTGATAAATATCTTCCATCACCTTGACCCAAAATAAAAAGTCACTTAAACCTGACAAATCTATAAACAGAGATAAAAAAAATAAGATATACCCTGCGTTTGTTATAATTTGATAGAAAAGGCAATTCAACTGTGATTTTTAAGACGTCTTTCTAATAGAAAAATAGCTATATGCACATCATTGCACATCCGCATTCAATTATCTTGCAGAATTGTCAATGAAACAGCTTCACAGAGACAATGTTTTCCATGTACTTTATCTTGAAATTTACTTTTAAAAAGCAGTTTAAATAACATCATTTTTTTTATATAGGCAATAGCTAAACTTCCTTTCACGACTATACTCTAGCTTATTCAGAGAGAGAGAGAGAGAGAGAGAGAGAGAGAGAGAGAGAGAGAGAGAGATATTTTCTTACCTCTGTCTTTGGCTGCGGAAAGACGTTGAGAGGTGAATATTTTAAAATTCAGATATTTGCTCATATTTTATTCTCAATTTGGCAATAAATATAAATGTAAGGTTAAAATTTGTTAATTTTTAAAAGAGGATGATAACTTAATCATTTAGCAAGCTAAGGTTAGGAAAAAATATTCCATTGGGAAACATTTAGCAAGCTAAGGTTAGGAAAAAATATTCCATTGGGAAAGGATTTCCGATGTTAAAAGTAAGTAGGTGTACATTTACTTTGCATTCAGTTGTTGTAAATCTAGCGATATACTAGAAATATGTATCCGTATTATATCATGAAGCTGCTAAAGGCTGTATAACAACTCTGAAAAGCATGCATAACCTTCCTGAGGTAAGGATAGTAAAGGGTCCCTAGATATGCTCACAAAGTCCAATTTGACTGTAGACAATAAGAAGTACGATGTGTAAAGTTTGTTTTAAAAGGGGCAAAACATTTCTAGTATGAACTGACCGGGGCAATTCTTGTATCATATATGTCGATTCTGCATCTTTATTTCTGCAGATCACAAAATGAACAAATCACAATATAAACAATTTCAATACACAAAAATATATCATAGAGTCTTTACGGTGTAGTAGGTTGCTTTTAATTATAATAATGGGAAAAAAATTGATGGCTGTGCCCATATCTTTCTATAGACAAGCAAACAGTTATCTATGAATACAATTACACCGATAAACTTGAACAGATTACATAGTTATAATTTTGTTCTAGGCATATGATACATGTCACATAATTGGCTTGAACCTTCGCTCTAAATCACTCGCCCATGCGCTCAGAAATGTTTCGAGATGCACATACCGAAGATGACGGTCAGTGGCTACGTTGCATTGTTTACATATAAACTTAAAGCTAGTGGATTTAGCACGAGCGGCTAATACATCTAAGCAAATAGTTCAATATAATGAATCTTTCGTTGAGAAAAAAATATTGAAATTAAAATATTCACGACAAATTTAGTACCAATGAAAGTTTCTATTTTTCAATTGAATGTATTGCATTCTTCCGCGAAAACCACGAAAAACATTCAGACTATGGACTTAAGATAATGTGGACGTTTTAGACAACACACTGAGGTCATGTGAAATTCCATATCAGTAACAATGTGTAATAAAGTTGCCGCTCTGGTGAGAACAAATTGGCCCTTACCTCCATCGAATATGTTACGATACCGCCGTCACCGTTATCTTTGTCGGTAGCGTGTATTTCCGTGAAAACTAGTGTTGTCGTGTTTACATCCGTCTGAAATTAAATTAGTAATAGTAGCAGCATCTACCCAAAAAGTCGAGTTCATTAGCTCTTAAAAATTATCAGGAAAGGAAAGTGTTTAATGGTAAATAAGGGTTCCGCGGAAAATTGTGTCTCATCTTTCTCGGCCCCAACCTCCCATCCTTCTGTTGGTTAGCACAAAGTTATGACCATGCGAAACAAGCTTTAAGATAGGTTTGTTTAAAAACTGTTACACTGAATTATCGTCACCATCGTCTCCAACATCAGCATTAGTATTAACCAGGCATTTACTTTTTATTTTATTATCTGTCATTAGGCATGCGTAATATATCATGAGAAGAATTATTGCGGTCGCAATCGCATACATGTATGCTTGATTAAGATGGAAAGAGAACTTAAATATGACTTGTGTACTATAATATATACTCCTTGCTATACTTTCCGTGGCTATTGCTGCTTTTAAAAGTAACAGAAAAAGTATATAATTAATCTTATTTTTAAAATTTCAGGTGGGTTCATGTTGCTGCTGCCATCATATATAGTAACAAGAAAATGTTCGTTCAAATGAAAATAGTTCCTTTGTTAATAAGAGGAAATGTATACAATCTGGTAAATAGATCTAATGTCAGAATATTTCGGCGATATACAACATATATATTATTTTCATTTTGCAGACTTCTTTAATACCTTGAAGAATAAAAGAAACATGTAAGTGTCTGGAGGTAGAATAACAAACAATCTTTTTTTTGACAACTGTCTTAGAAAAATATCAATAAAATTCAAAACTATATAAGCTTCATTGTCTCCAATATGACATTTGCACAAACATTCGGAAGTATAAAATACCAGGAACCTATACAATCGCTCTATATCATAACATATTCTTTATAATTCCGAAAATGTTAAATCAACAGGGTATAATCAATATACAAAATAAAGAATTTTTCAAACATAAAATCTCAATAATAAGCGAAAAGGCAACTTTTGGATTAATAAGCAGAAAATCCTCTACATTACTGTGTGGTATGCCATGTTGAAAGCTATTAGCATTCTTTTCTGAGACGTGTTTTATATTAATATTAAATATTGAAATGAAATTGCTCATGGCTTTTAATCGTATACACTGGATATTAGAAATAGCCACGCACCCCCACCCCACCCAATTATGAAGAGCTGTTGATAAAAGCCACATTGTTTTTCTTATTTATATATTGTTTCAAATAACGGATCGTGGACCTATTTCGCTATCAAAAATTTAAATGATCTTCTGCTCTTATATATATATATATATATATATATATATATATATATATATATATATATATATATATATATATATATATATATATATATATATACACACACACACACACACACACACACACATATATATATATATTTTTTTTTTTCTTCTCATTGATCAGAGTTTACAATCCCATAGGAAATTATATTTTAAATTAGTGTTTAAAATTACATATCCGCAAATATTGCTCTAACATGCAACCAATGACCCACATAATGAATTATTCGTGGAACCAGTACAGTAATTCGCTGGAACAATGAATTGCCAATGTTTACATATAACAAGAACTTATGTTACGGCAAAAATCACTAAAACTGACACAAAATGGTTGACATATAACGTAACTAAAATATATAAGAAACAGAAGTTTGACCTTGAACAATTGGTGCTTAGCATTCGTTCATACAAGAATTACAGTGCTGCAGCGGTTAACGTGCTGGACTCCAAATCCGTGGGTTGCATTTTCGGATCCAACCCAGACAAACCCACTTCGGCTGTCCTACTATATCTTTTGGAAAGAACTATACTCCCGTTGATTCCGCACTTAAATGCTTTCCTTTTTAATCAATATATTATACCTTGAATGTAGATTTGTTTTCAAAACAATTCATCTCTAAATTTTAGATTAACAGTGTCTCACTCTCTTACTCTCATATATAATCAAACAATGAAATCCTTCTTTTTATAAAGAAAAGTCCTTTCTATCTCTATACATGGGCGGAACCAGGGGAAGAGGAGCAAAGCATGAACCCACCCCCTTCTAAAACTTAGCGCGATACAACCGTAACGTTTCCTAAAGTAAGTTTTCTTTTCATATAGATGGATAAAATTATGCCCAGGAAACGCTTAAAATATATGAGCTTCTGGGGCTTCGCCACTCCAGGCCCCCATTGGGGATTACATTTAAGATAATCCGGGCCCCCATTGGGGGTTACATTTGATATAATCATCGCCTACTTGTTGATGCTCCTTCTAAAGGGCACTAAACTATATTTCTGGAACTGACTTGATTTATTTATTGTCATAGGCATGTTGTATGTAACTTTTTTTTTTGTCGAGGGTAACCTGCATTTTTTCCAGCACTCAGTATGTTTTCAGTTTAGAGCATTACACTAAGCGTTGTAGAACTTTGTTCTGACCAGAATATGGCGTAATATGCAGATAATGTGTAACGTTATCCAACTACAATTTTATTGAATGGAACAAGACAATTACCTCATTAATTTCCAACGTGTAAGATAAATCATTGAATTTCGGTGGTTCATCACACACATCCAAAATGTACACAAGAACGGATTTATCAATCTATAAATAAATAAAACTTTCAGAAACTTATTTATAGAATGTAAAATTCAACAAATCGTTGATATTATAAGTGAAACTGTTAACGAATAATAGTATGTTATGAGACTTAGGACGTAGTTCAGATAGGATTGTCACAGAATAAATCACTTGTAAAAATAATATTCCTCAGTTACGTTTTGAAAGGATATATATATATATATA
>JAECUM010043563.1:0-25124 GCA_016617855.1 Megalonaias nervosa
CATCCGTATATATTATATGCGTCTTATGTGCGTGTGATAGATATCTAGATCTATGATGTTCCCCACACACATATGGTGCAAACAAACAACAAAAAACAACAGAATTTTGTTCCAGATAAGGTACCTGGTGCTTAATGGAACGTGACCACATTTTTTTTTTCTTTATACATTTTACAGAAAACTCGAATGCGTCCATGCCTTAGGATTTAGATACATACATAACAACATCCATCCAAGAATCCATACACAAGTGCAGCATTTGCTTTTACGTAGGTACGTACCTACCTACATACATATCGGATCTTCCTTACCTACCTACCTACCTACCTACCTACCTACTTACCTATCTACCTACCTGCCTGCCTGTCTACGTATCTTATCTACCTACCTACCTACCTACCTACCTACCTACCTACCTACCTACTTACCTACCTACCTACATACATACATACATACATACATACATACATACATACATACATACATGCATGCGTACATATAGCCTAGGAAACATGATGTGTTGTGGACATGTTTTAGTAATATTCACTGCGGCTAATTCCATTATCTCCTTTGGGGACAGAAGCGTTTACGCGGACAATGTGCGCCATTCAAATGTATTTGATTGCCCGTATTCAAACTACATTTGAACAAAAGCTAAGTATACAAACATAATTATGATTGATGAGAGAGAGAGAGAGAGAGATGCCCCACACTCAAAAGTACCAGTCGGAAAATGAGACAGGGCTAAATGAGTAAGCGATCACGACATATACACTTTGTCAAGACATACATGCATTCACACACGCACGCACGCACACACACACATACATACATACATACATACATACATACATACAGCAGACAGACAGTCAGAGAGACAGACAAATAGAATTCCCGTCACGTTTAGCCTGTCCTTTGCTGACAAATATCGTTAAAGCCCAAATCCAAACCAAACTCTGTTTAAGAAAAAAAAATAGAATATTGCAATTATCCATGAAAAGTCGTAGTTGTATAATTATTATTGCGATAAAGTGACATATTTGTGAATACTTCATTGTGCTGAAGACTTCAGTTTTTAATTACATTTCATGAATCATTAACACCAAAGGTGCATGAGCACAAATCCCAGTCGTACTTGTAAAACAATGGAAGGAAATCCTATTGAATTCCATTGTAACTATTAAGTAAATGAGAGAGAGAGAGAGAGAGAGAGAGAGAGAGAGAGAGATCACTGTGTGTGTGTCTGTCTGTGGGGGGAAGGGGAGCGTTGTGTAACTATGTACATGTGTTCTGTATGTAAATATGCATATAACAGAGGGTCACAAGGCGGATTAGTTCCATGCAACTAATTGTGTCATCCTCTTTAAATAAAGTCGCTATTATTATTATTATTATTATTATTATTATTAATGTTGCTTTTCTGCGAATACGGGTAAATTAACGATATGATAATAAATACAGGTCATGGTTTTGAGAAATTTTAAACTCTGGCATCATTGATAAAATCTAAACAAGTAAATTGAACACTTTGCATCTAATCTCCAAAAGTATTTATTGCATATTAAAAAGGGCTTGACGCGTTAAACAAGATATACAGATAGTAAAACTGAATTAAAAGAAATGAGCCATTGCTATGTTTTCTAAATGTATGATAATATTAGAGATAAAAAAATATATAGTGAAAGGTCAAATAAACTGAACTTCAGTAATCTCACTCAGGTGAAGTTTCTACCAAGCAAGTATCGTACTATTCTTCATTGTTAAAAGTTACTAATGCAACACTTAGTTCAGATTGTTTCACCACCACCACCACCTCTCTCTCTCTTTCTCTCTGTGGCAGGAAGACCTTTCATCTATTATCAGAAAGGTGGACTACTTTTGCATCAGTGCATTTCCCTCATTTATGAGAGCGAAATTCCTTTCTTATCATTCGAAAAGTCATCATGGATAGAAATTATCTTCTGCGCCTGTCCGTCTTGTGTGCAAAAACGTTCTTATATATATATATATATATATATATATATATATATATATATATATATATATATATATATAACATAGACAAACCACATGAACACTTGTATGTTTCGTTTTATCGTTCCTTTGTTCCAAAATATGTTTTATTTGTTTTGATTTGTGTGCCTAGATAACAGTGGCTCTCCGCTAACAGTATCAAGTGAAACGATCGCTTATTCTTCTTCCCACGTTCGACTAGACTTAATGACTGAAACATCGAAATATCTTCAGTTTATCAACAGGAAGCACTTGTGTATTATGACTGTACAGTAAAATGTGATACTGAAATGCAATCCATCCTTTTGCAGTAATAAAATTCAAGAACTACTTGAGAAAGACAATAGATTTTATACTGCTACGAATTGCAGGGGAGATAGTGTGTGGAAGTCGTCGCTTTCTTATTTCTGAATATGAAACGTTTAACATTATGCTGGGGTCACATTCGCTATGTAATTTATTCATATCTATACTGTGCCAGAAGTGATATAATCTCAGCCTAACTTAAATGTGTTTTGAAGCCTTTTTAAAACAAAGTATTGCGCCTTAAAATCTCTTAAAATTGTTTTTATACGATTGAGGCAAGATTTAGGTTACATCAGATATAATCTGTATATCTGTACGTAGTTGAATATTCCAGAATTAATTATTTTACGTTGGACTGCCAAAGGTTATCGCTTCATACATTGCGGAAGGCAAATGTAGTGTGTCGAGTGATACGCATCAGAGAAATTATCAGACTTAACATACAGACAGAAGCCATGCTCCAAACTTCAAATTAAATCGTTGATTCCGCGCAGTAGTTAATCCACAGTTGGTAAAAGAACTACATAGTATTCATAAATCAAAACTTTATTTGTTTTTCTGAACAGATACTCATCATAACTACTAAGCTAATATAGTCTGTCTGTCTGTCTCTCGAGCCACTTACCGACCGACCATAGGCCAGTGGATACATCTATCGACCAACGGGCGGTAACTAGAGAAGGAAAGGGATTAAGATTATTCAACTAAAGGGGTAATTATTATGTTTTTGCGAAATGTATTTAATTCCTGCACTTTGAGAACAATAATATAAGTAATTCACATTTGTGAAAGCGTGAAATATGCTATTCGGTTGTACAAACATGACCTAAAAATAAGTCAAAATACCCGCAACATCAGTTTCGTTCCTCACGTCTTACCTTAGCGAAAATGAGAAGCAAGTCGTTCTTTAGCACTTTTGGAGGTCAAGATAAAGGGCAGGCGACGTTGAACCTGATCCAGGTTACCAACAACTGACAGTGGAAAATAATTTAACAAGACTAAGTAAAACCTGTCTTGAGGGACGTTTGATTATAAAGAATAACAATTTACCCATAAAAAATCTTATCCTAATTGTCCTTTCAATAGAGGAACTTATACAATGTGGACATGGGATATTGGTCTTTGATCCTACTATCCATATTGATTGTATCGCATATGCAATTTTAGTTGGACATATAGCATTAATTTTCTCGCAGCGAATGTAAACGTAGGCCTGTATACATGCTTTTCAGAAGCCTTTTGTATGGGAGTTTTAAAACAGAACACAGACCACTTTGTTCAACATACCATTGGAACAAAACAATATTTCAAACATTTTATATTTGTTCGCGTAAATATAAAAAGAGTTTACACGATACACGTTCATGTGAAGCACACACACACACACACACACACACACACACACACACACACACACACACACATATATATATATATATATATATATATATATATATATATATATATATATATATATATATATCTTTTGACCCTTCTCTGTCTCGCATAGACTGAAATATTGTCCTTCTACCTTCCCCCCCCTTCACCCTTCTCTCGCCACCCCCAACGCAGAATCATACCGGCAATCGCAAAGGTCGCTATTTTGATAAAGTGTGGAGTAACACCATATGACGTATGCACATAATAGTAAAAATTAAATTGTTTGCGGAGGTTTCAGCTGCTACAGTATTTTCAGATATTATTTTTAAAATGCTATCCTAAATATCTACGGTTGTGCGTGCATGAACGAGGTCCAGAAAGAGCGTTAGTTCAACTCCCATAGCAAGGTTCAAATCAAGTTTCACCAAATGATATATAGTGTCCCGCAAGCTACGATTTAAATTCTGCGAAAAATGCCAAAAGTTAAAACAAGATTTTATCAGACGACACGCTATCCTTTTCGAGTCAATATAGAAACGTTATCTCGGTGGGTCTATTGCCTCTCTGATGCGACATCAAAAGGCTACTATTTGTGTACAAAACTCCACAATTATACCGAGAAGCAAACGAATTTTCATCACGGTAAAATGCGGTAGACGATGACATGAAAGTGAAGAGGAACAGGTCTCAAGAATACGTTAAATTTACTGCTTAAATCATTTTATTTCAATGAAAACCACCATAAGGTCAATTTACGTGACCAGCAGATCGGAAACTTAATAGTTGAATCGTAAGCTTCTTTATCATTCTCGTAGTAAATGGTGCAGTCATACAGGTACATATCCTACAGAGAAAATTAATCAGGGAAACAGATTTGTCCTTGTCGTAGGATATTTTTTTAATCAGGTGTACAATCTTTTTCATATATTTCGCAAATGATATTGCAGAAGGTATTATACTGTAGAGTGTATAGAGATTTACTAAATGAATGGTTTATTTCTTGCTAAGGAGTTAAAAATGTATATTTAACAATTATAAATGTGTATATGTGTATGTAACAATTATAAATGTGTATATAGCAATTATTTCATATACTATTAGGTCTGGACAGAATTTCTTTGAAGATGGCAGCTCGAACAGAAATAAGTAAAAGTGAGACACGTAGCTGCTTTGTTCTTGAAACTCGAACATGTATCAGAAAAATCTCAGAACTATGTGCTCTCCCTCTGGAAAGAATTAACATTTTTTGCGACCTTCTAACAACTGAAAAGATACATCAACCATCAGCAGACTTGATAACACTATGCTGTTTTACCACCACTTGATGCATCTTTGGTACCTCTAGAGGTAAAGGTGGTGCTACTTGGTTCGGTACCTTTTGCAGAAAATGCAAAAAACTGAAACACAGCGAATGACCAAAATGCCAGTCGTACAGTGCCGATTTTCTGCGATATAGAAATTCGCACAACTTCCATCGTAGGGTGACCCGTATAATTAAAAACCTAAATGTGTTTTCTCTTTAATTCTGTTTAATCATTTCTTTCTCCCCCGCTCCCTACAACCCCGGATAAAGGTAAAATTAAATAAATAAAAAATAAACAATTTTATGGTAATGATTCAGAAAATGTTCAAACAAGAAACAGGGACTGAAGATAAAAACAAACTTTAAATATGTTGTTTTCATTAGATCTGGTCAGTAAAATTTAGGAAGCGGAGGAAGAGACCCAAGTTAACAAAATCCTTACATTTCGATCGTTTTTGTTCAGGTTAAAGGGACATGCATTCAAAGGCTTTCTCGTGCATATTAACCCATGTTTATATACTGATTATTGTGTTAATCAGGATAAGGGATGGCGAAAAGAAGACTGGATAACTTTCTAAACAGATGATATGGGGGATGTCAGAACAGATGATATGGGGGATGTCAAAACAGATGATATGGGGATGTCAGCATAAAGTAATTAAACTTCACCCACTGATGTCTGATCCCGGGACTTCTGCGACAGAAGGCCACTGCGCCAGCCTTTATGCATTAATTTCCTCTAAGTATCATGCTTAATTGAACTCCCTAATTCAGATTTATTGATAAACAAAAGAGCAATTTCTATGCATCTGCAGTATCAAATTATTTATTTTAAATACTGAGGACTTAACATGAACTGAATATAATAACCACATGTTTTATTTCTTGCGATCTGTAATTCTAACTTCATTTAATTTATATCTGTAATTAGATTTTTTTAATTTTATTTGTACGATAATTTTGATATTGTAGCTCTTCATGTTAATAGTTGAAAAAAGTTTCTGGAGATAAAAGTTGTTTGCTGCGTTGAAGAGTTTTGGACACAACTCCCATAATTCTTCATACCACAATCCCATTCCAACTGAGTGAAAAGATAAAGTAGCATGATGTGATACGTTATCGTATCAGATTTTCAGCGGCACGTTCCCTACTGATCGCTGGGAAAAAAAAGATTTCTTGAGCCACGTTTTGGAAGTCAAGAATAGAAGAGCGTACGTCGATTTATAAAAAAAAAAATGTATGAAATTATAAGGTCAGAATTTGGCGATCTCTAAGCCAGGATTTGCTGTTTTTTGTTAATTCTAGAATTTCAATTTCAGTCAGGCTACTTAAACACATTCAGTATATTCATGGCAACTGGTTTCAAGCCGATGCTGTAGACCACAGACACTTTGTATATAGAAAGAAACCCTTGTTCTCATTTGGAGGCATCAACTATTGCACAGTGGTTGCATTGGTGTACTTTTTCAGTTTTATCGTATTACTTCCTCTATATTTCTGTAAAAAACGCATATTGCAGGAGCTACATAAAGACGGTCACATGCAACAATGTCGACATTACGTTGTTAAATTCCATTAAAGATTATTGACGCACCACTTATGTTGGTAACTAACAGCCTGATTTGAGATTCTAAGTTGAAAACGTAGAAAGAAATAGCATTTATTCTTTTAAATCATTGCGCCGGCCAGGCCTTAGTTTGCAATCATTCTCCCGGCCAGGCCCTGGTTTTTCCATCACTCTTTGACCAGGCCTTATTTTTTAATGATTATCCGGTCAAGCCTTACCTTTTCAATCATTCTTCTACCAGACCTTAGTTTTCAGTCACTCCCCGGTCAGGCCAATAGTTTTTAATCGTTCCTCTGGCCAGGATGTAGTTGGGTTAGACTGCACACGAATGGAGCTATAAAGGATTCACTTGTTATTTGTACGCACATGTGCTGCTCGTGTATATTTGCAAGCAATTTGTTTAGTGCAATGAAACTAACGTAAATTTATTAGCAAAGATATGTAATCTGGCTACGATATGAGTGTACTTTGCATTCTGAATGTAAACGAGAGAATAATGTTAAATCAAGGATGCAAACCTCATGCACAGTATTATCTTCTTTTCGAGGTTGGACTCTTCGACACAAGACATCGGCAATAATCCGTTATGCGCCTTCTCAAAAATTAAAGCTAGTATATTTACTCTTTTCTTATCAAAGTCAAATATACTTAGTTCTTGAATTAAATAATATGTCCTATTAAACGTATAATGCATTTAAAAGTCATGTTAGAGAAGTACGTTGTTTTCATTATGTTTTCTTAAAGAAAATTCTCCAAGATCCTCCACTGCCTGGTTTCGTACTTCATCATGCTAGAAACATGTTTACCGCTCCAGTGGCCTAAGTGGTCGGATGCCGGAGGTTACGGGTTCGATCCCCGGCCGAGTCAGAATAAAGACATAAAAAAATGGTACTTGCAGCTGCCTCGCTTGACGCTCAGCATTAAGAGGATATTGTTAAGACTGGTCGGCCTGGTGTCAGGATAATATGACTGGGTGGGACATGATGCTACTTGTCTCGGGCATGACGCCCCAGTGCTAGAAATTCCTAGAAACTGCCAGACTGCAGACATCGTATCAGTATGACTGAAAAATTGCTAAAGCAACGTTAATAATCTCTCTCTCTCTCTCTCTCTCTCTCTCTCTCTCTCTCTCTCTCACACACACACACACACACACACACACACAGAGGTTTACAAATGTATAAAATACCGAGAACTACGGTATACCTGTAGATTTGTGTTTTGTGTCACAATATAAGGTCCTCTCACGAATGTATGCGGTTGGCAGGTTAAATCAAGAAAATAGTCTTTGACCCAACAACGTTCATTTTTTCCACTATAGACACATTATGGTGTATACAGGACAAAGTGTCATGTCAAATAGCCTGATTGCAAAGACTAAACTGCCACAAACATCGCACAGGTATTCGCCTTCTTGAGAACTGCTGGGACCTACTCAAGGATAGGATTCCAGTGTAAGACGTCGACCCTGATATTCATTAATGGACATTGGTCGAAGTCTTACTACCAGAATAATCAGTGTTGTGTAGTGTTCTGAGGCCAGGCGACAAGTGAATTGGAGATATATTTTCGACAATATCTCAGATAGTTGGCAGCTCATACTGACACTGTTGCTCAGATTAAAATCTTATTCATACTTTACTTAATGCGGTTCCTTTTCCGCTACTGAAGTCTATCCAAGCACAATCACGTGGTAAATTTTGAAATTTGGTCGACGCATATTCAGTACTTGAAGTGAGATTGTAGCAGATGAATGCCGAAGTCTGTTAACTTATGGTATATTTTCTTTAACGACACTAATATGTCTGAGAGCATTTGGCCAAATGTGATTAGTTATGTTCGTTTTACTAAGCAAATATAACTGCAAATTAACCGATTCTTGTCGTGTAAACTGCCTGTTTTGTTTTTCAGCTAAATTTTGAGATAAGTACACCATCCTCCTATTACAACATAATTTTAAGTCGTATCACGTTGTGAAAGACAGTCCAATATTATCGTGCGCACCATTCCATTTACATCGTACGTGCCTGATAATGCTTTATGGCAAATCTTCATGTATGAAGGTAAGAAAGACAGTTCAACAAGGAAGTGCTCTTTTACTTCAGGAAGTAAAATTGAGCGTCAAAACTCACGTGTGTAAAAAATAAACAAACAAACATTATAATAAAGTGGGCGCACTAACGTCCTCTAATTAAAAAAAAGACTGAAACAACTGTAGCTGTCGTTTCGCTCTCGCAAGGAAAATGCATTGTTTCACACAAGCCAACTTTCTGACACTCAACCGCCGCTGGCAGCAAACAGACAGGTGAAAGATTTGTGCTTCTCTGGGAATAAAAAAGGTTGTATCATACATGTATATAGTATACTTATTTGAGAAAAGTCGCTAATACACTTATCGCTTTACTGTGATAATTATATCTTTCTTATATATATCTACCAATTTTGAGATAAAAACAGTATAATATTTATAATTTGAAGCTCATTATGCAGGAAACTCACCATCGTTTCCAATTATGAAATTCGGTAACTGCGATGTACGGTACAGTAATGTTCGGTACTCGATTTCCGCTTGTGATCTTGTTTCGGACTTTATGGCTATCTAGTCTTATTCCAAAAATAAGTTTTTGTTGTATTGACCTGAAAATGGACTTTTAAGATATTTTAAATGTAACGCAAGATTTCTTAACTAACTTCGCGGTGAAAGCTTTGTTTATTGCTTGTTTTGGCATTCCATCGCTAGGGGAGCTGCTGCTGTAACCAGGAATCCTCGAGAATAAAGTAACTCCAGCCTTATTTGAGCGGATTGTAATACGGAATTAGAAAACGATTGTATCGTGTTTCTGGTCGCAAGAAATGACGACAATATTCTGGGTCTTTTGGGGTAGAACGTTGGCAGGTACATAATAAACGTTATCATTGGACAGAAAATTGAAGAATGAAAGGGTTCACTTCACGCCTAATCGTAAGTAAAATGATGAAGTAATTGAGCCCATCCACAGACGACCCTACATATGCTAACCGTTTGAAATTAATGCTAATATGCGACGAGGACAAAACCTTTGACACAGATACATTTATGCACAGAACGTAAATGTCGCAGTACATTATATCAAAGCATCAGATTTATGTGAGATTAGAACAATTTATAGAAAAGACAACAATTTCCTTGTCTGTAATGACATTTCTAAATCTGAGGTTAATATAATGTTCTTTTAAGGGCGAAATGTGATACCGAAAATTACTGACCTATCTATCATGACTTTAATCAGGGGTCTTGCCATAGGGATATGGTATAATTTGTTACAGACCAGTACATTTTTAGCCCATAATGTATCTCTTCTCCAGCTGAAGGAAACAGGTGCGTTTTATTTGAAACATTCGTATTATTTTTACTGTTGTATGCAGACGATTTAATTGGCTTTGCTGGCACTGTCCACCAGTTGTAAAATATGCTCAATAGACTACATACATATTGTACACAGTGGAAATTAGAAATTAATATGGAAAAAGAACCCAAGAGTGCTTGTATTTCGCAGAGGTGGCTGTCTCAAAAGTTAAGAAAAGTGGTTCTATGACCCTACCAAGGTAAAAATTTAATAATATTACAAGTATCAAGGATGCATATTTTCCTTAAAATAACCTGCAAGAAACCTTTATCTGAGCAAGCATTGATGGCAATGTATATTTTTGAAGCTACGTGTTTCAAAAGTTGGCAGAATGCCTGTAACTGGATTGCCGACGATAGCTCACATTATAATGACAATGGTATTGAAAATGTTCATTTGTCATTTTGTAAACACATTCTTGGTATAGCTAAGTCTACTCTAAATGCATATAAAGACTTAGGAAGAATTATTGCGTGTGTGTGTGTGTGTGTGTGTGTGTGTGTGTGTGTGTGTGTGTTTGTGTGTGATTTGGATTTTTAACGTATGTTTAACAGTTTTTGCAATCATATCACTACGATGTCTGCAATGCGGCAGTTTATAGTGATGTCTAGCACTGGGGCGTCATGCCGCAGACATGTAGCATCATGTCCCACCCAGTCACTTTATCCTGACACCAGGCAGACCAGTCCTAACACTAACCTCTTAACGTTAAGCGCCTAGCGAGGCAGCTGTTTGTAAAATTTTTATAAGTCTTTGATATGACACGGCCGTGGTTCGAACCCGCGACCTACAGCATCCGAGGCGGTCACTCTAACCACTTAGGGTATTAGCATGCAGGATATTTAATATAAAAGTATTTTGAAATGTTTGCTTAGAATTCCAAAAATGCCAGAAAACAGATATCCTAAATAATATTACAATTTACAACTATGAGGGGAGAAAATTTTGATTGCAGCTCTAGCAATGTTGGTTTGGTTGATTATTAATGGTTTAACGCCATTTTCAGCACGTGATAGGCTATGCATGGCGGCCATTGCATTGGGCGAGGGAAGAACACGGGGAAACTACCGAAAAGCTTTCTCACATACCCGCTTGGGCTGAGCCCATGACTCGAACCCACGCTTACAGAGGTGAAATTGATGTGATCTGTAAAATCGAACGCCTGAAACTACTCGAACACCCATGACACCAGCTAACAATGCTATGAAGCTTCTATTTACATATCGATCTGTCAATGCTTGCTGAAGTCGGGGGTGGGGGGTGGGGAGGAGAGGCGAATGATGAAAATACATTTCTTAGAATGTTTGGTCAGTGATGTGAAGATATTTTTAGACCTTCCAGAACAAAATCATCTCCCATCGCGCTATTGCTTAGTTAGCGTAGATGAAAGTGGGCGGTTAGTCGTCATTAGGCGCATTTTTGCTTTTATTCAATGATTCGTCTTTTTTTTTTCGCGAGATCGGTACGGACATAACCTGATGAACTATAAAACCCCTAAGAAACCTGTTTCTTAGAACTAGAGAGTGTTTAATTTCCTTTTAATGTTCATGTATGGAATTAACACGGGAGAAAAATAAGAAATTTTTTCACTGTAAAATGACTTTAAGCTTCTTTCGCATATATTGTCAATCAGTTAGATAGGGAGAAAGTAGAAATTAAGCTTTGACAAATTTCTTTATATCAATTGTTTCAAACGGGAACAATAACAACAAAAGAATGAAGAATTACTTGCACATCAGTTTTTTCTTCTTTCTAAAAACCCTGCTTTTAGTATACTCTCAATTGTACATACCAAGGAAATGTTCTTTTAAAAATATCCATTAAATGTATATAACATTTTGTTCAATACACTTCTTTCCGTTCTTTATTTACATGTACTGTTAAATCTTTATTAAGGCCAGTATTTTGTTCAAGATGTAGACCTTTACGTCTCCATCCGATTCTAAGCCTGATATTGTTTTTCAATGATCAGCAAATCAGAAACGAGCTTTCAAAAGTAACGTAATTTATGATCGGGTGAAAGAGTTTTGAGTTTTGTGACACCGAGGCCTTGATCCAATAGACCTGCATGTCCCGAGGTAAAACAACATAACATTTAGAACTGATTTATTTAAAATGACCCTTCATCTAGAAGGATTAGTGTATTCAGGCAATACAAAACGTATGCATAACGTGACAAATATATTCAAAGCAAGTCGGTCGAACGATTTTTAAATGGTGTACTATA
The DNA here is from genome assembly GCA_016617855.1 of Megalonaias nervosa. Lineage (NCBI taxonomy): Eukaryota > Metazoa > Mollusca > Bivalvia > Unionida > Unionidae > Megalonaias > Megalonaias nervosa. Next base: position 12,183 of record JAECUM010043563.1, read on the forward strand.
TCATGCCACATTATTGCTTCGCTAGTTCCTAAACGATTCAGTGAGATCAGATGGAAGAATAGATGATATTACCATACCATCTAAGAATAATTTTACCCGCGGTAGTCACACGTGAGCCAATTTACAAGAAATAAATTTAAGATCTGCTAAGATTCTGATATCAGTTACAGCAGTTACAGATACGATACACTAAAGAACTCTTTAGTCCTTCATTTTCTTTAATAATATATCTTGTGAAAAATGTTACACGATGAATATACTGTGTTAAAGATTATATATATATATATATATATATATATATATATATATATATATATATATATATATATATATATATATATATATATATGATAAGTGTGTGTGTGTGTGTGTGTGTGTGTGTGTGTGTGTGTGTTGTAAGTGACAATAATTGAGGAAAGACCATATTCGTGAAAATAAGCTATTTCACAAGAATTAGTACCCTTCTATTTTGATTCTTTTGAATTCTATTTTGCCAAATCGTGATGAGAGATGACAAACGTTTAAAACTTTCTTTTTCATATACTATTGTATGTGACGTTTTTTCATCGTACCATGACCTTCTCATGCTCTGTAGCAAAGCCTAGAAATTACATGCATTGGTGTATGATAGGAAAATTTGACCCTAGGGTTAGACGTTGTCTTCATAATATTGCCCTGGCGAAATATTTTGATCCTGAGGGGAAAATGTTCCTACACAAGACTTATGCATAATGAAGGAACAACTGTCACAGTCCTGAAAAAAATAATGAGGGACGAAGTCAAAATGGCGTCATGTGAATATTGGTGCAGCTTTCATTTCAGTGTAAAGTTTAAATTTGACGTTTAAAGGTATATAGGCGTCCATAGTACGTCTGTTGAGACCGCTAAGGTAAAGGCAATAGATAGTCAACGAACTGTGTACAGCACACAGCGCTCGTAACGATACAAACGTGAACAGGTTAAAATGTAAGCCCACCTTTATCCATCAGATTCAACGAGACAGTACAAAATAATGATATAGTTGTCGATTCAAATTTGATTTGAAATTTCATTTCATTTCATGAATAGTAAAGAAAATATGAATAAAAAGAAAATAACAATTGCAACAAGGCTTTGTTTGGACTCGAAATCGGATTATAGAAGCTGTACCTATCGATAGGTCGATTAGTGAAAAACGTCATGTTTGCGGTAGAACGACTTCAACCGATGCTTGTATTAGGTCGTAAATGTGTTGCAATTAATGGTTTTGCTTATTATTGTTAAAGAATACTCAAAGCAATGATGAAAATCGGGGAGGTCTTTCTGGTTTGTTCAAAGAGACCAGTCACGTGATGAAAGGTACAGAATAGTCTTCACCTGTGTTGTACACTAGAAAACTCGATCATGCGCAATATCTTTACTCTCCTTAGCCCGCTCTTCTCAACTGCACTTCAGTTCAGTGTCTGTCTTTATTGCTGATCTCCACGTCTACCTGCTTCTTTCGATCTTTTACATATTGCGTAATCTCATCATTACTGCTTGCATATTCAGTACTTTTCGTTCCAAGTGCACATTCGTCTCCGTCGTTTGACTTTAAAATTTAAAAAAAAGCCTGTTCTCTCGGCCCTGGCCTTTATTGAAATCGTCAGAAACTGTTATCAATTTTTGTCGGGCAAGTATATTAGAACTAATTTGTTGGGGATTTGCGTGTAATTAAATGAGGCAAGCGAGAACAGAGCAAACAAGAGAACTAGCTTCGTTGTTATTATAAAGTGTTTTTTTGAACCTCATCCAGTGTTTGTGGATGAACTGATATAAGTATCAAATACACCTATTCTTGCTTTTTAGAGACCTTACACGTGGTAAAGCAAAGTTCATATATATATATATTGCTACTTAAATCGCGTTGCTACCTGTATGCAACACTATTTTTCAGTCATATAAACCTTCTGAAGTTTGTATGTTTCAGTTGTGGAATATAATACGTGTTCTATTCTGTAGTGCAAGGTTTAAAAACCTTGTCTCTTTTACCAATCGAAACTCAGATAATGTAGGTTACAAGTTATATTCAAGCTCAGATAATGTAGGTTACAGGTTATATTCAAGGTCAAATAATATAGGATACAAGTTATATTCTAGGTCAAATAATATAGGATACAAGTTATATTCAAGGTCAGATAATATAGGATACAAGTTATATTCAAGCTCAGATAATATATATTACAAGTTCCATTCAGAAGAAGATAAACAAAGAGCTGCAAAGACATAGCTTGCTTTACAGTATAAACATGCGAAGGAAATAAGCAAAAAAGGTTAACAGATCTTTCACTGAGGTTGACTGTGTGTATGGTAACTAAGGCATTAAAAAGGAGTATGGCAATACAGTTGGTATTGTCCATCTCTTTAAAACTAGAACGATATTCTAAATTTAAAACATTTTTTAATTCTATATTATTTTATCAAACTTTGATTCATTCACTTGAAATTCAGACTACACTTTGATATTTGATGGTCCAAATTTTACTCAAGTTCTGATTCAAAAGAGAGAAAGAGAGAAATCTAAGTCATTTGTTCTGTTCAGCAGTCTTATTTATCACTTATATTGTCAGATTTGTAATGTATGTAGTCTATAGTGGTTATCTATGAACATGGTCTGTTAGGCCAAGAGTATATAAACTGAAGCAGTTCCTGCCTGGAATGATCACTGAAATGACCACAGATTGTTGTTAATATGAACATATGTCATTTCCAAAGAGACCTAATTCAAAATAACAATAAGGGAAGAGTTCTCTGTGTTGCTTTAGATAGCAGAAGTCCATTACATATAAGTGTTCGCTATGGAAATTGCTTCCGTGTCACTTTCAAATATTATATCATAAATTATTGACACAGCAAGGAAACCTCAATCAGAGCATCCTAAGTCTTTACGTTCAGGTCGAATAAGGAACCTATCTCATGTACTTAGACGCCATTAAAAACTATATTAGGAACTCCTTTCCTTACATAACACAATATAGCGGCAGATGGAGACTAAGGCAAAATCAGAATATTGTTGGACTTGACTGTCACAACAAACGTGGTGCACTAAAGGCGAAATCTCCAAACCCATTACATGTATATGTATTCTTACAGCCACACAACCGACGTGATTTCTCGACTTGACGGAAATGACCAAGCGATGTTTCGAAGTAAACATTTTCCCGTTTCCAGCTTGAATATATCAATTCGTGCAGATATTGCATCTGACACAAGTGCATCACTGTTCGACAGGGCTCGGTCCGCGATAACATTTTTCAATAGAAGTTTCAGCTAATACAAAGGATGCGTATCATTTGTCCTTAGATTACTGCTGTATAAATAATTCAACCCAAAGATCAAAGAAAAACTCATGAAAGCAGGGTATTTTTTCTTCTTCAGATCATTTCTTTTGAATCGGTAATAGATACACGTTGCGTTATTTAAAACATTAAATTACTGGCCAAACAATATGGTTGAGCTTCAAGTTCATATTTATATAAAATGCGTTTGTAAATAATTTGGAATAGATAATGGGCAAGGTAAATATGCATCAAGGGTGCTCTGTCGAGAAAATCTTGAATGAATAAAATGTTAGAAGAAAAGTGGCTATTAAGTAATACAGTGTACCGAAAAACTTTTATATCAAGCATGTTTATATCACATCACCAACAATACTCACAACGAGCCAGTTCATTTTTTCAATTCGACAGTGTCGTATTCAACAAGGTCATTTTTTGTAAACCTTAAAGAGATTACTTTTTAGCCCTCGTTCGCGATTTTAACAGGAAATTATCGTACATGTAAATACAGTTTTACCGTATGTTTCAGTATTGTTCCTTTTTGAGAATATCTGTTAATTACACTTTTTTCTAATAATAGGAGTCTTTCGTTGACAATGATTGTTCACAAGATATGAATTCTGAATTATTATAGAGTTTGCTGAAGATCATGAAGTCCTGGCAAAATGTTGGATCAATACTGTCCCTTCGTAAATAGTAAAAGCCACCGCCTTTGTAGTTGAGTCTTGTTGATAGTCGTATTTTCGAGCCTTTGGATAACAACAACTGCAGGTAATAGTGTATACACGAGCCTATATACAGGCAGCAGATTTGAACTTTTGTGATCGGCAGTTCTATAGTTGCAAACGTAAGCCCCCACCCCACCCCACCCCACCATTCCATCTATTTAAAATTTAATCCCAAGTTTACATTTGTATTTGGGACCCCGAGTGGCCGAGTGGTCGAGAGCAATTACCGTTTCAAATCACTTCCATCTCACCTTTGTCTGCATGGGGTCGAATCTCGGACTCGGCTAATGTGGGTATGTGAGAAAACTTGCCAGTAGCTTCTCGTGGGTCGGTGGTTCTTTCCGGAGTTTTGCAGGGTTCTTCCTTCATCAGTTTTGCTGGCCTCCATGTATAGCCGATGTTGAGGTGAAAAATGGCGTTATATTCCAAAACAACAACGAACAACATCTGTATTTAAGAAGTTAAACTTATTCGTTCTGTTGAAATGGAATGTATATATTTTACACTGAATGTAAATAGTGCTATGAAAATAAACTCCAGGAAGAAGAATCAATAGAAAATCATGGCAAATTAAATATTTTTATAAAGTAGTTAAAGGTTTTAGAAATAGATATTATTTAAAACCAGACAAAAAGGAATCTTCCGTGTGAGAGCCTTAGCAGAAGACACTCCTAGACACAACTTAATACAATGAGCAAAAATGGAAGAAAATTAAGGTACATACAAAAACCAATAATGTTCTATTTAATTCTCTCCCTAACTGAGACGAGATAATTCCAACTGTTACTGTTTCACAAAATCCATGAGTAATTTCCCCAAGGTAACGGCAGTCTTCTATATCGGAAACATTATAATCAGTCACTGTTCTTAATAAATGCCAGCACTTTGGAGTTCTATCTATTTCTTAAACTTGAAGGATAGATATATAGACAAACATTTTATTCATCGTGTATATGTGTTGCTCCCCTGCCACGAAATAGATGTGTTATTTAAGCCACTTTACATTTATTTAGCATGTCAAATTCAGCTTACGCTGTCATTATGTTAATTGGCTTTTTCCGATGGACGGGCTCCCCGTTTCCACTAGCTGGGCCAGATAAGGTCAAAACGATGTCCCTGTACCGGTCTATATTCAGCCTCAAGGTTAGATCTCAGTTTCACACTTGGCACTATCAACTGAAATCCAAGCTAAGGAAAGGCCGTATTTGCATACTGCATTATTGAGTAGGTGTAATTTAAGGGTTTCTCTTGGCAATCGGTGCAGGATAAGCTGCACATCAGTGGGAATGCTGTTGAATCATCGACTGCATTCTGATTAAAAAACAAGACATTGGGGGTGGATATTTACTGGAGTTAGGTTTAGTTTTGATTATTATATAACAGCTGGTGTGGTCTAGTATTACTTCTGCGCCATCAGTCTCTCTTCCCATTAGTTTCTGTAGCAATGAAATACTTCAATAGTTAAAGCATAGAGTGGTACGGTATGGTGGGTTATTTTCGCGGGGTTTAAGTTTCTTATAGTCGTAACAGCCCAGCTATAAGAACAACCTGGTTCTGACTAACATTTTCCATGGTCTTAAATATTTCATAGGTACGAGGTTTTACATGCAGCTTCAAAAGACACATTTGGTCTGAGACTTCAAAACATCACATTAGCCTGAGACCTCAAATGATCCCTTTAGTCTGAGACTTCAAAACAACCATTTAGCCTAAGACCTTAAACCACCCCTTTAGACTGAGACTTCAAAACAACCATTTAGCCTAAGACATTAAACCACCCCTTTGGTCTGAGACTTCAAAACAACCATTTAGCCTAAGACCTTAAACCACCCCTTTAGTCTGAGATCTCAAAACAACCATTCATTGTGAGACTTCAAAACATCACATTAGTCTGAGACCTCAAAACAACCCTTTAGTCTGAGACTTCAAAACAACCCTTTGGCCTGAGACCTCAGAACTCCCCTTTAGTCTGAGACTTTAGAACACCCCTTCAGTCTGAAACTTCAAAACCCCCATTTAGCACGAGACTTCATAACACCCCTTTGGTCTGCGACTTCTAAACACCCATTTAGTCTGGGACCTTAAAACACTCCTTTAGTCTGAGACTTCAAAACACCCCTTCCGTCTGAGATTTCAATACACCCTTTCAGTCTGAGGCCTTCAAAGAGTCTTTTAGTACGTGACTTCATAACACCCCTTTAGTCTTAGACATCATAACACCCCATTTAGTCTGATTAATACACATTCTGACCGGATTTAATATGCTTTCTTTACGTCCTTTTTAACATTGCATATTAATTTCTCCTGCTAAATACAGCCGTAGTGTCAAATTAGATTTGGACAAAACAAAAGAGCTTTCTCATATATCTACGTTGGTCCAGTTGACACTCGAACTCAAGCGCACAGAGGTGAAATGTGCAAGTGATCTGTAATAGCAAGCGTCTAAGATCGCTCGCCCACAAAAAGATCCCTGGAACACACAATCTCACACACAGTCTCTTTAAATAATTACTACAAAGTCTCTAGGATGAGTTGTTCTCTAATTTCCTGACCAACATAGATAAGTATACCTATATATCTCAGTGTCTTATAGGTAAAAACTAAAGTAAAAATAAAGATACCTATTTACACTTTTCACAATTATCCACCCTTCTTACAGTAATTACATAAAGGATACATATTGTATGCAATTTGCCAAGAAAGGGGTGAATGTTACAAGATAATATTTTGAAATTCATGGTACATTTCCTGCATTAGATAACTCCCTATCTACACAAAGTTCTTTAAACAAATTGTCGTAGTAGATTCCTGAAGATGTAAATTATGACAGCAGCTGGACAGAAGAGGAAATAAAGGGCAATTAATAAATCAGCAGAACTTAGCAACATGTTTGCAGGAGCGGTTCATGTTTCCATGACTACCTGATAAAAGTCAAAATGGGGATTTATTTTATCAAATGTACACCTTACAATTACATTTAAATTTCAAAACGACTTCTAAAGGCATATTCGTAATATTGTACGGCAACTGTTTAATTGAAGAAAAAAAAAAAAAGAAAGAAAACAACCCTTGCATGCTTTAAAATCTTGGCCTATCTTTGATCTCTCAGATCCGTAAAACATGTGTGGTTTAATGCCATAGAGCAAGCTTCTCAATAAATCATTGTTTTCGTATCGCTTGCTTTGCTTCAAAGATTGTAAATCAGGTGCCGACATCAGGTGCCTGTTCACGCAGCTGTGGATGCCTTGATCATGCACGATATTTATGACCTGAGTTTACTAGGTACAAAATTCAACAGAGTTGATACTGCGGTAAACTTTCATTAGACAGTACATAATTCGGAAAATCAAAATATAATGAGCGAGTTCCAACGACGTAAGTCCTTTCGATAATTGTCTTTGAAAATCGCGTGCACACCTCAAGAAAGTAATTGTACAAACGTGCGGGTGGCTAGGTAATCTCATAGTAGATTGGTAAAATAGACTGAATGATAAGTTTTCCATTTGTTCGTCTGATATTAGTAAACTACCTGCCTTTGCGCAATGTTTGCTTCCAATTCAGATTTGGAAATTAACAGAACGAATTTTAATTAGCTGTAGTTTTTGATGGATGATTGTTCTATCTCTTTGTTTATTTTTTCATATGTCACTTTTGTGTAGGTCTTTCAACACATTCCTATCTACAATCTGACCCTTTTAAATCTGGCCAATCGATGAATCTTTCCATCTAGTGCTATCGAACGAAGGAGGTTTCTTTTGAAAAGGCCGAAATTAACTGTGTGCGTGTGGTGTAGTCAACGAGGTTTTTTCCACTTGATCAAATCGATACAAGGATTCTCGGTGGGATTTTAGGCAGAATGAAAGATATAATTATCTGGTCTTTTTTGTTTCTTCTTCCATAAACAGTATTTCTGTCTGTCTGTTGTCTGTTTCTAAATTTGCGCTTAAGAATCAAGGGATAATGTTTTCTAAGTCAACGTTCTGCTTTAGAGGAATGTTTTTCAACACTTTAAAAACAATTTTCTCATGCTAGTATGATGACCACCCTCCCACTATCCTACATACAGCTTAACATATTCAGATTAAGGGTGGCTGTGGGGAGGGTAGTTGGGTGGGTGTACATTTTTGCATTTTGTAATTACCGAAGAGGGAATAGGTATTTTTGTTTAAAAGAATTAATTGTATATGAAAAGCGAAAAGAAAAGTTATAGAAAGTTTAGCAGTTAATGGGCTGTTTTTAAGCTCTCCTTGCTGTTCGTGCCGTAACTAATATGGTCTCATGCAAAAGTGAAATAGAAAAAGCAAAATATTTAAGAGGTACTAGTGATAGTTTTTAACGAGAGCTTCAAACGCTGGCTTTAAAAAAATAATCTGGGTGGAAATCAGTGTAGGTAATTAGAGAACATGAGGTGTCTTTTCTCTCTCTCTCTCTCTCTCTCTCTCTCTCTCTCTCTCTTATAACATTAACACTATGTGTGTCTATTTTTTCGAAACTTGTATGCTAGATATATGAATAATAATAGAGAATATTTTATAATTTGATTTATATCGTTGTTTTGCCTTGAGTAGAAAGAAGGGGCGCTTAAGAGGCTATAGCCGCCGTGTGACAAGGGTGTATATGTGCTAGAAATGATGCGATCGTTGACTATTATGGTTAAACTTATAAGGATACTTCTTGGTACTTCATAAATATGTCATTTTATTGTTTCTCCCAGTCATTAAGGAGAATTATAAGGCTAAGGTTACAGCGAAACTTGCTTCATAACCAGTCATGCATTACGTATCGGTCAAATTGTTTCGATTAACGTCATACCGTACAATTATATTAACTTATGTCGAATATAATGTACTTTAACAGACAGGTGATGTGTGCATTATTTCTTTCAAAATGGTATTTATCTGTTAAAACATGTTGTTTTACTTAGATCTGACGGCAAATATCTCTCCGTTAATCGCACAATATATATATATATATATATATATATATATATATATATATATATATATATATATATATATATATATATATATATATCCTTAGTACCTGCTCGAGCCGCCACGAAAGGACGCCTTTGGTTAAAAAGTTTCAGTAAATGAACTAAAACAATGTATGTTGTATTTTTCGATCAAGAATGTTCTGTCTTGCTCGAGGTACTGGTCTGAGAAATACTGCGTCCGTTTTTTATTCCTGCCAAATTTTGGAAGAATATAATTTCACGATTTTTTTCTCTCAAAGAATTATCCATGCATGTTGGACTAGATCACCAAAAATAGGTTGTTATCGTTAATCACCGTGTTTTGAAGATTCGTTTAATAGGGTAGGGACATTCTTCAAGGTCATTCATAATGCAAATCAGTTATAGTTAAGCGAACACACATACTTACAAACAAACAGTATTCTTAAGTAGGATTATTTGTGAATTGTTTAATAAATGCCAGCTGAGATATTATTATTACTATCAAATTATTTAGAACGCTTTCATACTGATGTCTTTTCTCTTTAGTTATTTGCTTTTCGGCTTTGTAAATGAAATACGAATGACGACCAGTTAAATCTTAAAATTGTCAATTTTGTAGCACATTTTCCAGATGCCGGAACAGTTGTTTATTGTTGTACGGTCAAAGTCGTCAGTATTTGAATTATCTGGAAAGAAAGAAAGAGGAAGGAAAGAAATGAGCTATGCTGTAATATAAAACATACATAACCGTAAAGATGGTTTGAAAACTGAATATTTCACTACCACTGATATATGATGATAGGACGTCGTTGAAATTATTTCATACAAATAAATAATTTATATTAATTATATCATTTATTGTTATGGGCTGAAATTCGATCTGTTTATATAGTAGAAAGATTACCTTAAATTGTATGGCACTGCGTTAAATGACACGATACTTTCGTATCCACTTTAGGGCAGGGAGGATATTTTTATCGAAGGCTAAAAATCAAATTGGCAGGTGGGGAAAGTAAGCAAATGATTGTTATTATTTATAACACCTATTGTTTATTTTAATATAAATTATCACATGACTACTGTTCTATTTACTTTAATGTGCTCATATAATAATTTTTAGATATATAACATGTACGTTATAAATAACGTCTTAATTTTATGCAAAGGAAAGGCGTGACAACTGTAGCATCCGAATGTATTTCAAAGTCATTTCGTTTCACTATTCTGTAGTATGGTCAATAAAATCAGCATGCATAAACAAAATATTACAATCGTACTCATTTCAAATGAAATTTATAAAACTCTTTGAATAATTATGATCTTTTGCTGGCCAAGGCTAGCAAAATATATAAATTATTCTGCTCGTTTGATAACTTTCAAACGAACACTTATATAAGACATTCATTTTTTCCCTTAAGGAAAATGAATGGATGTTCTCTTTCCAGCAGACAAATAAGGGCGCTGCTATTTATAAGGAGAAACAATATAGTAGAGAATTTACTCGATGAGTAAAGTAATTATTGATTAATTGATTTAATGCCTTCATTTGATAATGGATTGTCCAATAGCAAATTTCGCTTTTTCGTGTCTTTAAAGCCACATAGTCATCGTGAATGTAATGCGTGATCAACGAGATACGTATTATTGTACTGTCAAAAACGATTCACGAAAATTTGGTCACATCATATGGGTGGTCCCTGTACTTATAGAGAAGTGTAAAACTTATTATAATCAGCTAACTGCAGCTCAATGTACACATGCGTGAGTAAAGCAATTAAATATACCATTTACTATCTATGTTTGTGTAATCATGAAGACTTATTGCTAAGTTGAGGTTTGATAAAAAATGTTCCACGCACACCTAACCTAAAGATACGGCAGTCAAGGTAGTTCTTCAATCGTCAAACTCCATTGCTAACGAATCTTTGATGTATCAAAGACATTTCTAGATTAGAGAAGCTGGTATGTATACCGGTATATAAGACGTGTAAGATATATAGAATAGAAAATACATGTGTGTGTGTGTGTGTGTGTGAGTGAGTGTCGACATGAATAAGAAGTATTTAGAAAACCCGTGAGATTACGTGTACTGCCTTTGGCGATTGAAAATAATTATGGCTTAAAGTTCCATATGCTTTCCATTGTAAACTAGTTTTAAAATAATATCGTTTGAAAAAGCGGGGCGAGATTCTTCCATTTCGCATTCAGCTTTGCCAGAATTTGACACCACTAAAAAGTTTCGAGAATTCAATAAGTCGCATGGAGAAGGTCATATAAATTTCAGGCCTGAAAATACAAAATTATCTTATGGTCCTGTGCTTTCATTGATATAAATGAAAAACAGTTTAATAAATGAGCGCAAAATTAAATCAAATATAACAAACATTTTTTTCATCAGACGTGATCCGAAGAAGTTTTCATTTTGGAAAGTAATAAAGTAATTTAACATAAGTATTCAAAACTGAATCAAGTTTAAGCAGGAGATTCGGAGAAGAACATTACTGGTTCAAACAAATCTGTCTTTATTTTCTTGAAAGGTCGTTCAGCACATGAATAACAAAGAAGTGCATGTATATATATATATATATATATATATATATAGTATATATATATATATATATATATATATATATATATATATACATACACCATTTTCCTTCCTTTCTTGCGGGCACCTATATATTCCACAGGGAGATTACATATACGACATGGCGAAGGTCTTGCGTACTGTCTAAACCAGGGGTCAGCAAACTATTTTACATAGCGTGCCACTTTTTTCGGATTAATTACAAAATGAACTAGCGCGTGCCAGTAGTAAGAGAGTAACACTGTTAAAATCGAGATCTTTGGCTGCCCTTCGCGTGCCACACAAAACCTCTTAACGTGCCAACTTGTGGCACGCGTACCATAGGTTGCCGACTCCTGGTCTAAACCATTCCAGACTTTGCAAATTTTCCTAGTCACATAAAATTACAAAAAGGAAAATTACACGTTGTGTAGTACATACATGAATGTAAAGCCTCCTGAAATGGCCCACCTCCCAAAATGCATATACACATACGTTTATCCATCTATCTATTACTGCCACACCCTCGTGTGGAATGGAATGAACGTTTTTGTATTTTATGTTTCACAAACACCATAAGCTCCTTTTGTCTTTCAAGGAGCGTTTAATGAGCTACCGCTTGTTTGAAAGACACGCGATGTGTTTTGACTCCGTACATTATGAGAGAAGGTATCCTGAAATGACTCACATAATTTGTTTATATTGTTTGCGTAGGAGAAACATTTGCAATAAATCCATCTTCCCTAACAGCTAACATACAGCGAATGCACGTACTTTCTAAGTTACTACAACTGATAGAAGTAATTCTTTCTCTAGTCCAGAAATCAGCTAGTTTTTTTAAAAAAAAAAAAAAAAAAATTAAAACATCGTTAATCTTAGTTACATTGTTCAGGTATCCGATTACATCCGCACAATTCTAGGCATTTGTGTGAATATTCAGTAATACACGGGATAGAGTTGGCATTGTTTATAGTTGCTAGTCACATGAATGTTAGACGAAATTAGTATGAATTTAATAAGAATACATATTTTCAGTACAGAAAATAAAATCTTGTGAAAGAGATAGAGAGTGTACATAAAAGTGTGGGAGAGAAAGGAAAAGACTAATTTGGAGATGAATAAATTGTTTCATACTTAGCTGCTAAATGTACATTTATGTTGTCTGATAACTAGATCATCATACTGAGAAAATCGCAAAGGCTTGCATAAACCGATTAAAATAAAAACGTGAAATTCCACTCACTGCAGCCAGTCCTTGAATGGATGAAAGATATGTGGAAAGAGCTGACACGCCCTATCTGAATTTTAAAGAGGAGATAATCATTTTATAAGTATTTAGACCAGCAATATTTCGAGCTATTGTCACAGACCTGACATTTCTGTAACCGGGATCTC